>MU551526.1:1969243-1992263 GCA_024362625.1 Silurus asotus
ATATATGTGTGTGTGTGTGTGTGTGTGTGTGTGTGTGTGAGAGAGAGAGAGAGAGTACTTTATGTATGCCACTGGGGCTTATCAGATTATCAGGTTATCAGATTTAATTTTGTTTTTACACTCAACATGAAACCTCTTATTTCTTACTGCTTCTGCTTTAGAAAGTTATATGTGATCTCTACCCATTTTTTTTATTTTTTGGTTGCTTGTTTATTTATTTGTTTTTCTAAATGCACCATTCACTTTTAGAGTCATCTTCAATCTTTCTTACATTCACACAGAAGTTTTAAATCTTTCGACTCAATTTGCTCTTAACACTGAAAAGGCTTCTCACATTCAGTACATCATCGTCTAATTATCCTGCTTTCTGACTGTGTCTCTAAAATTCGCTCATTCGCTCACTGCCTGAATGCCGTGTAATTGCTTTAAGGGCTGAGCTGAACTGCGACTGAGTATTGGTCTGAGAAAAGAGCGTGGGAAGCTTTTAGTTAATATATGGATGTCTGTACACAATTAGGTTTAATATAAACTACATTGACAGAGGTTTGAGGACACCTAACCATAAAATGTGTATGTTCTGTTTAAACGTCCCATTCTACATTTATTCCCCATTTGCTTATATGCTCACATACAATTTTGATGCCCCACTAGATTTTGATGTGTGGTTGTGGAGATTTGAGCTTATTTGGGCCACAACAGTGTTAGTAATATCAGGTACTGGTGTAAGGTAAAGAAGAGTGGGGTGCAGTCAGTGTTCCAATTTATCCCAAAGGTGTTCAGTTCGGTTGAGTTTAGAGCTCTACAGCAGGCCCCTCAAGATCTTCCACTCTAACCCATTTAAAGCATATATTCAGGAGCTGACTTTGTCATGCTGGAACAGGTTTAAGACTCCTAGTTCAATTAAAGGAGATAATTTAATGCCAATATTTTCAAAGATGTCATACACAACTGTGTGCCCTCAACTTAGGTAAAACCGCATATGGCTGGAAAAGTCATGTGTCCCAGTACAAAATCAGTTTAAATCACAAAGCAAGCCATATAATGTCATTTTTTATTGACTTGATTTCATTGGGGTGTTGTCAGGACCAGCAAGCCTTCTCCTACTGGTCTAAACTCTACTGAAATCACTGGCTTATCTTTTAATATATTTTTCCCATTAGTCTGATTATATTGGAATTTCTATGCAATTAGATTTCAGCCATCATATGACAAGAATCTGCCATGAGGTCTTTATAACCACATGCGGCTTGAGACTATTGCTTAAACCAATCAGATTGAGTTTGTGACACTGATGCCATTTCACACTGTGACATATGGCATTTTTGCATTCTTTAATTAGATAGCCAGAGAGCACACTAGTCAGACCTTGCAAACCGCATCTGCAGCAAACTACACAAGTTTAAATATGTTAGTTTGTATTTAATAGCTTTTTTATTTTTTCACTATGAATTAACTTACAAGGACATTTACAAGATTAACTTTTCAAGAAAAAGCCAGCCAAAACAATGAAAAACAGTTGTAAAGCTTTTTCATTAAATATTTATACATTTGCATTTTTTTTTGGAGAATTTGGACAAAAATCCACAGGAAAAAAATGAAAAAATGCATGACAATCAGAGGTTATTTCATTTGGTCAATATTAATGCTTCTGCTAGAGATTATGTATGCGAAAGGAGTGTAAGGAGTGATGTTGAATTGTATTCATTGGGTTTCTTGCTTTAGTAATGGCATTCATTCTCACTGTATGTAATGCAGTGCTATTGTGCTGTTATACTGCATTTCTGTATAATATTGCTGGTTTTTTATAGCCATGGTGTCATAATGATGGCATTAAGAGGTAGATTATTTCAGGCAGGACATCACTGAAAACCGACACTACTAGATTGATGCAAGTGTTAGCTGGACCACAAACGATTTGATTATCAAATAAAAATCAAAAAAAGCATTTCGAATTTGGATTGGGGCTTTGTTTTGTTTCAGATTGGTGAAATTGGTGACAGTTTTAATAACAGCTGACAAAAAGTAGTAATAATAATAATAATAATAATAATAATAATAATAATAATAATAATAATATTAATAATAATGCATTTTATTTCATGGCGCCTTTCAAAACACCCAAGGTCACCTTACAGACAATATACAGGTCATTGCATAAAACAGAACACACAACAGAGAAACAGCATATGCATGTAGAATGTATTTAAGTCTCAATAAAACATTTCATAAAAAGGCCTGTTTAAAAAGATATGTCTTAAGACGTTTGGAAAAAAAAAACAAAAAAAGAGTGCTCCTCTAAGAGATTTCCAGGACAGACACTCATCAATAGAAAAACAGTGGTGGCCTGTTAGGAGACAAGAACTGAAATTGGCAAATAAAGAGGTTTGTGTGTATCTAGAGATAGAGGGACCACAGAGGGACGAATTACTAAGGAAACTTCTCCAGAGAGAGAGAGAGAGAGAGAGAGAGAGAGATAGGGAAATTCATTATTGTTGTTCTAGCATCACTTAAGGCTGTCTTTCTGTTGCCAACGTAATTTAAAATGTTACTTAACATATACTTGATTTAAATTGTAATATTTATATCATAAATATTACAATATACAGTTGTATGCAAAAGTTTAGGAACCCCTGACAATGTCCATGATTTTAATGTATAAATATTTGGGTGTTTGGATACGCAATTTCATTTTAATCTATCAAGTAACTAAAGGACACAGTAATATTTCAGTAGTGAAATGAGGTTTATTGGATTAACAGAAAATACGAAATATGCATCAAAACGAAATTAGACAGGTGCATAAATTTGGGCAACCGTTTAGCAGTAATAACAGCCCCTAAACGCTTCCTTTAGCCTGTAATTAGTGTCTGGATTCTGGATAAATGTATTTTAGACCATTCCTCCTTATAAAACATCTCTAGTTCAGTTAGTTCCCCATTCGGGAATTCGAGCTGCGTCGTGCTTTGGGAACGCCCCTGCATTGTCCGTGCTCTGAATCACGTGTGAAATCTGATCAATAGGCAAATCATGACATCATCGGCGGGGGACGTCGCGAAAACCAGGAAGCTACAAATGGCTGAGTGATGGTAGCAACGCTAGCTTCTGCTTAGAGAGAAGGTAAGCACTGTTTAGCTGTGTTTTCTGACCGAGTGATGGCTGGCAAGCAGAAATACCGAAAGTGTGTTGATCTGTGTCCCTGTTTTATTACGGGGAAGGATACGCACGATTGGTGCGTTGTCTGCTTGGGAGTCGAGCATACTCAATCGGCTCTTGAGAGAGGATTGCTCGCATTGCAGCCACATGGCTATGCGCACGCTTTGCTCCCGGAGAGCGCTCTTTGAGAAGAGTGCTCTCCCTCGCAGCTCCAGTCCTGCTCTTGCTGAGGCAAAGCAGTGCTGGTGCTCTTGGGGCTTGCAGGCTGATTTAGCAGCAGGTTTGGAGTGGGATAAGTCCTCTCCAGCCTCTCCTGCTGAATTGAGCACCCGCTTTCTCGGGGAAGCAGGCCCGATTGCTGCTTCTTCTCCCGGCACGAGCAGCATGGTATTACAAGTCTCTCCCTTCGAGGAGGATGAGATGATGGATGCTAGCGAGCACATGGACTCCTCACAGTCATCTTCCTCCTAATTTTTCACACCTGAAAAAGGCTGGAAGCACTGTGAGAGTCATGTTTTTTTGACATCTCTAGTGCATTTAAACACCATCCAATCTGTTGAGTTGTGCCACAAGACGTGCTTCAGGGCACGGCCTCCCTCCAGCAGTTCGCTCCCCATCTTTTCACCCAAAAGGTTGTTGCAGATGGGGGAGTTCCGACACCTCTCGCGAGGTGTCATTGGCTGCTGGGCACTACCCCAGCCACTCTAAAAGGGTCAGAGGCCAGCCCAGAGGGGTTGGTTCCCCTGAGGAATTTTCTGGCAGCTCGGGAGGGGCTGCCAGAGGTCTCCCAGTGGGTCCTGTGGACTATAGAGAAGGGCTATGCAATTCAGTTCGCGTCTTCTCCTTCCTGGTTCAATGGGTTGTTTTCCACCCTGGTGGGGCCCGAGCAGTCTCTGGTCCTGGAACAGGAAGTGCGCTGTCTCCTGGGGAAATGGGCCATCGAGGTGGTTCCCCCCTCGGTTCGAGAATCCAAAAACGGATGGCGGGTTGCGTCAAATTCTGGATCTTCATTTCTTAAACCGCTCATTAATGAGGCTCAGGTTCAAGATGCTTACCCTCACAAAGGTTGTGACTCAGATCAGGTCCGAGGACTCGATAGATCTGAAGGACGCATATTTTTACATTTCCATCCTTTCCGCACACAGGAGGTTCCTGAGGTTTGCGAGGGTGAAGCTTACCAATATCGGTCCTCCCGTTCGGCCTAGCACTCTCACCCCGTACCTTCACGAAATGCGTAGACACAGCACTGAGCGCTGCGGCTCCAGGGCATCCGCATTTTAAATTATATCGAAGACTGGTTGATACTGACTCATTCAGAGCACCAGGCAGTTCGGCATCGAGATGTTGTTCTCGCTTGCATGAAGAAACTGGGCTTCAGGCTGAACGCCGGGAAGAGTGCACTTTCTCCAGTACAGAGAACCACTTTTTTGGCTGTTGTGTGGGACTCGGTCAGGTTGCGGGCACAGTTGATCAAAGTCATACTCACCGCAGTCAGGAGGGTATGAGCAGGCCAGCCACTCATCGTAAAGCAGTTCAAGAGGCTGCTGGGGCTCATGGCGGCAGCGTCCAGTGAAATTCCACTCGGCCTCCTCCACATGTGGCCTCTCCAGTGGTGGCTCCAGGGCAGAGGGTTCTGCCCCAGAGGAAATCCGTATCGTACCATCAAGGTTTCGCAGCGTGCCCTTATGGAAGGACCCAACATTTTTGTCCTGAGGCCCCGTTTTAGGGACTCCTTGTCATCGCTGTAACGCTAACATCGGACGCGTCCCTCACAGTGTGGGAAACGGTGTTGAGTTGCCACTCTGTCCAGGGCCTGTGGAGCGGCCCATGTCTCTCGTGGCACATAAATTGCCTGTAGATGATGGCAGTATTTTCGGGGTTCCTCCCAGACCTAAGAGCCCACCATGTGTGTTGGTCCTCATGGACAATACTGCGGTGGTCTCGTGCATCAATCACCCCGAGGTAGTGGAGCAGAGGTTCTACAGAGCCCAGTTGGACTTTTTTGCGACCCGGTAGACTTCACACTGTCCCCTCTGGTTCTCTCTCTCTCGCCCAGCCCCGTTAGGGCTGGATGCCATGGTACAGTTGTGGCCAAAGCTACGCCTGTACGCCTTTCCCCCGATCGCATTGCTCTCGGGAGTTCTGGAGAGAGTTTGCTGGAAAGGAGTCCGTCTCCTCCTGAAAGCACCTCGATGGCTGAGCAAGACATGGTTTTCAGACCTGTTAACTGCCCAGTTGGTTCCGTTCTGTAGTTTTTACAAGATCATTTTGCCTCAGGGTTAACCCCTATAACCCTTAATGTTAAGTCGCTGGGTAGGCACCCCCTGGTTACACGTTTTCCCGTGGCACCCGGAGGCTGAGGCCCGGGACGCGACCCAGAGTGCCTGTCTGGGACTTGGCAGTTGTGCTGGCGGCTCTTTCCGAGGCCCCCTTTGAGCCCTTGGACTAATTGGCCCTTAGGTACCTGTCGGTTAAGACCTTAGCGATTTCCTCCCTGAACAGGATTGGGGATATGCAGGCTGGGGAATGTCTCTAGGTTACGAATGTAACCCTAGTTCCCCGAGGGAACGAGATGCTGCGTCTCCGTGCCACACTCCCTGCATCCCTGCGGCGCTTTCCTTCTCTCTGTGCAGAAGCTAGCATTGCTACCATCGCCCAGCCATTTGTAGCTTCCTGGTTGCCCGCCGATGACGTCATGACTCGCCTATTGGTCAGATTTCACACGTGGTTCAGAGTGTGGACAACGCAGGGGCGTTCCCAAAGTTTTACGATGCAGCATCTCGTTCCCTTTGGGAACAAGGGTTACATTTGTAACCTAGAGACGGTTTGATGGTTGCCAAACATGGACAGCCCACTTCAAAAATGTTCATGACCTTCAGGTCTGGGGATCTGGGATGGCCATTCCAGAACATTGTACTTGTTCCTCTGCATAAATGCCCGAGTAGATTTTGAGCAATGTTTTTGGTCGTTGTCTTGTTGAAAGATCCAGCCCCGGCGTAACTTCAACTTTGTGACTGATTCCTCAACATTATTCTCAAGAATCTGCTGATATTGAGTGGAATCCATGTGACCCTCAACTTTAACCAGATTTCCAGTACCGGCACTGGCCACACAGCCCCACAGCATGATGGAACCTCGCCATGCATAACACCCCTTGTTATGACCAAAAAACTCAATCTTTGTTTCATCAGTCCACAGCACCTATTCCAAAATGAAGCTGGCTTGTCCAAATGTGTGTTTGCATACCTCAAGCAACTTTGTTTGTGGGGTGTGTACAGTAAAGACTTTCGCATCACTCTCCCATACAGCTTCTCTTTGTGCAAGGTTTTGCTGAACTGTTGAACGATGCACTATGACACCATCTGCAGCAAGGCGATGTTGTAAGTCTGTGGGATTTTTTGACCGTTCTCACCATCCTTTGCCTTTGCCTCTCCAATATTTTATGTGGCCTGCCACTTCTGGCCTTAACAAGAACTGTACCTGTTTTCTTCCATTTCCTCGCTATGTTCCTCACAGTCGACACTAACAGCTTGTATCTCTGCGATAACTTTTTGTAGCCTTCCCCTAAAACATAATGTTGAACAATCTTTGTTTTTAGGTCATTTGACAGTTTTTTTGAGACCCCTGTGTTGCCCCTATTCAGAGGAGATTCAAAAAGAACAACAACCTGCAATTGGCCACCTCAAATACCTTTTCTCATGATGGGATGCACCTGTCTATAAAGTTCAAGGCCCAATAAGCTCACCAAACTAATTGTGTTTTTCAATTAATCAGTGCTATGTAGCTACAGGTATTTAAATCAACAAAATGACAAGTGTTCCCATATTTTTGCACCTGTCTAATCATTTTGATACATATTGCACATTTTCTGTTAATCCAATAAACATCATTTCACTACTGAAATATTACTGTGTCCTTCAGTTATTTGATGGATCAAAATAAAATTGCTTATCCAAACACCCAAATATTTATAAATGAAAATCATGGACTTTCAAATTTAAAAAAAAAAAAAAATGAACTTTTGCATACAACTGTATGTATAGATTCTTATATGAAGGCAAGTAAAAGTCGAATCCTTGAGTGTCTCCTTCATATTACTGATGTTGACCATGCTTAAACTTGACCTAACAAAAGAGACAGATGGGAACTGATTAAAATGTCTAGTGATAGATTGAGAAAACATAATTTAGCAAACGGAATACATAATATTTCTCTAAATTGCAGCAATGCTGCATGCAAATAGGACACAGAAATCTCTTAAACCAGTAAACAAATTAGAAGAAGGCAACAATTTAAATTATTATGTATCTAATTAGCCAAATGTGTGGCAGTAATGTATTGCATAAAATCATGCAGATGCAGTTGAGCAGCTCCCAGTAATGTTCACATCAACCATCAGATTTAGGGGAAAATGTGATCTCAGTGATTTTGACTGTGACATGATGGTTGCAGCCAGACAGACTAGTTTGAGTTTTTCTATAACTGCTGATCTCCTGGGATTTTCACACACAACAGTGTCTAGGTCCCTAGGGTTTACTCAGAATGACACAATAAAGAAAGAAAAAACATCCAGTGAGTGGCAGTTCTGTGGACAAAAACATTTTGTTGATGATAGAGGTCAAAAGAAAATAGCCAGAATGATTCAAGCTGACAGAAAGGCTACAGGAACTCAGATAAACATATAACTCAGAAACAGCAGAGGACTGCATCAGGTTCCATTCCTGTCAGCCGAGAACAGAAAACTGAGGCTTCAGTGGGTGTTGGTTTAGCAAACTATGCAGCTGATTGCCAAACATAGCCTTGTCTGATAATTGTTGATTACTTCTGAGGCAAACAAATTGTAGGGTAAGAATTTGGCACTAATAGCATTAATCCATAAATCTAACATGACTTGAGGAGCCCAGGCTGGTGGAGGTGCTGGAATGGTATGGGTAATGTTTTCTTGGCACACCTTATTACCAATCAATCATCCACAAAAGAATCTTGAAGCAGATGGGCTACAGAAAACCACACCTGGTACTACTTGTCGGACAAGAACATGATTTCAAGGAAACGGGATAGTTTGGAAATGTACTAGGTGATATTTCATCCTATTACTCCCCAGAGTTTGTTTGAATATTAGAACCATATGAATATATTCTTTATAGGCCATGTTCTGAATTGAGTAAAAAAATGTGTTATTGGGAATTAACACCAAATTGCCTATTCTTACTGTAATTTGAAAATGTTTTCTTGGCACACTTTGAGCTTGTTAATATCAATCAATCATCATTTACATGCCACATCATATTTGAGTATTATTGCTGACCACTGTCAAGTGCTGACCGCTGTCAAGTCAAGTTTATTTCCATAACGCTTTTCACAACAGACATTGTCTCAAAGCAGCTTTACAGAAATCAACAGTCAAGGTAAATGGTGTGCATTTATCCCTGATGAGCAAGCCTGTGGCCAGGATAACTCCCTTAGATGTTATGAGGAAGAAACCTTGAGAGGAACCAGACTCAAAAGGGGACCCCATCCTCATTTGGGTGACATCAAGAGTTTGATCATAAATCTTTCAAGAATACAGACTATGTGCATCCCTTCATGGCTAAATTTACCTCTGGCATGATTATGCACCATGTCACAACATAATAAAACTCATCTCTAACTGGGTCTCATGAACATGACAATAAGTTTTTTAATAGTGTTTTTCACAGGTCTTTCCAGTCATTTGCATGTGAATCCAATAGACCTTGGAATATTACTGGAAAGTAGGGATGAAAGAGCACCTAAAAATAATGTGTCCTTACTAGAGTGTATATTGTAAATAGCTTATATTGTGGCTGATTTAAAAAAATTATTGCCGAGAAAAAAAAAGAGAAAAATACCACTAGAACTGTTACCCAATTAGTATATAATTGGCCCTTACCATATGAGAAAAACTAACGGCTTCCACATTGCAGTGTGAATTAGATTTTTGCACTTTATATAGAGTTTTGTTTTTAGCATCTGCTTTAAATGCATTTCATTGGCTCTGAACATGTACCTTGCACACTGACCAAGTTGCAAGAATCTCCAAGTTAAAGCTAATCAAATCCAAAATGTCACAGAAAACATGGAGCTTTGGGGTATCAGCACCCTTGCATTTCTGTCAGAAAATGCAACCCTTATATCAGAAAATTGTTTCTTTTGAAAATGTTTGGTACTCATGTTTATTTTTTATTTTTTGCATTGGAACAACACACACACAAAAAAACAGAGAAGAAAAGTAAAATCTGATACAATTCCAAACAGAAACCAACAAAAGGAAAAGCACTGGACAAAATGATTGCCACCCTTAACCTAATATTTGGTATCACCTCCTTTGGAAAAAATAACTGAAATCAATCACTTCCCGTAACCATGAATTAGATTCTTACACCTCTCTACTGGAATTTTGGACCACTCTTCTTTTGCAAACTGCTTCAGGTCATTTAGATTTGAAGGATGCCTTCTCCCAACTGTTGTTTTGAGATGTTTACACAGGTGTTCTATAGGATTCAGATGTGGACTCATTGCTGGCTATTTTTAGAAGTCTCCAGTGCTTTGTTTGTAACCAGTACTGAGTGCTCTTTGAAGTTTTTTTGGGTTATTGTCCTGCTGGAAGACCCATGAACTCTGGTGGAGATGCAGCTTTTTGACACTGGCCATTACGTTGCACCCCAAAATTATTTGGTAATCAACAGATTTCATGATACCGTTTACACAGTCAAGGTATCCAGTGGCAGGAGCAGAAAAGCAACCCCTCCACCATGTTCGACTGTGACAAAACGCTCTACTTTTCTCTCATCTGTCCACAGTACGTTCTCCCAGAAGGATTGTGGTTTTGTAACATAAGTTTTGGCAAAATCCAGTCTTGCTTTGTTATGCATTTGTGTCAGCAGTGGTGTCCTCCTGGGTCTCCTACCATAGCATTCATTTTTATTGAGATTGTGATGGATAGAGCAAGCTGACATTGTTGTACCCTGTGTCTGCAGATAAGCTTGAACTTTTTTGAAAGTTAATTGGGTTTTTTTATTCACCATTTAAACAATCCTTTGTTGCAATTTTTCATAAATGTTGCACTTCTGTTCACATCCAGGGAGGTTTGCTACAGTGCCATGGGCTGTAAAGCTCTTTATGATATTCCCCACATTGGACACAGGAATGTTATGATCTCTAGAGATGGATTTGTAGCCTTGAGATTGTCAACGTTTTTCCACTTTTTTTCTCTTAAATCCACAGACAATTCTTTACACTTCTTCCATGTATCCATTCTCACAATGTCAACCTTTCTCCATTTTAACTGGCTGCAAGTGTGATTAATATATTGCCCACACCTGTTACTTGCCACAGGTGTGTCTAAATACAAATTACAGGAGCATCACATGCTCAAGAAAAAAAAAAGCAATTATTTCGGATGATTTATTTTTGAATTCTGTGTGAAATCTTATCAAGTTTGACTTTTCTTCTCTGTTTTTTTTTTTTTGTGTGTGTTGTTGCAGTGCAACGGTTACATCTCTGGGTTACTGAGCACAATGTTAAAAGTTCAAGCCCTGGTATTACCAAGCTGCCACTCTTGGGCCCTTGAGCAAGGCCCTTGACCATTTATGCTCAAGAGGTGCCGTTTCTTGCCTGACCCAAGCTTACTAACATTGCTGGCATTTGCAAAGAAATAATTTGCTGCACTGTACATGTGACAAGTAAAAAACACCTTATACAGTGATTTTGCATGTACCGATATTGGCTTAAATGTACATTTTAAGGCGAGTTATTATTATTTTCTTCATTTTTTAGCGTGTCTCTTGGCTGCATTGCTTCCAGTACATGTAAAGGTGTTAGCCTCTATGTGCTGCCATGTCAATCTAATCTGCCCAGGGCTGCGAAGTCTATTCTGCAGGCCTTTTTTTTTTTTTTTAACTATAGTCTCCTTAATAAATAGCTCTGCTTCTTTAGCGCCCTGTACACATAATACATCTGCGTTAAACTAGAGGATATAACTTTAGAAGATAATGAATTTGGTCTTGGACATACTTAAAAATACATTTTGAAGAAAAGCTAGACTTCTTGAGGAGAGGTGGGCCAACCAGAAGCTAGCTAGCTTGTCTCAGCCCAGGAAAGGGTTTGTTGCCACTTCCAGACCAGTGAATACGAGCAGTACCACTGGCTTACAGCCTCTGAGAAGCGGTGCAAATTAGGAGTCTACATCTTTAGTGAGTGGGTTGTATTTTATTTACGTTTTAATGTTTTTGTCATGTTATTAGACAAATATTGATTTTGAACTGCTCCAGATGATGTAGGTGCACAGTTGCAGATGTAGTGTAGAGGTTTTGAGTTGTCTTAACTGGGTTTCTTGTTTTAGTAAAATGGTATTTACCCTCCATATGTAAAATGCCTCTCTCTTTGTAATGCCACACATTGTTATATTGCGTTTTTTGTATTGTATTGATTATTTCTATACTTGCGACATGATAGTTGTGGTAATAAGAGATGTATTAAGTCGGGGAAAGTTCCCACTGAAGGCCCAAGTACCAAATGCATGGCCCGACCACTGTCGATATCACACAAGCGAAACATACTGATGTTCAAGGTTATTATGCCTGTTGATTATTCTGAGAGCTGCTGTCAGTTCTGTGGAGTAAATGTTGACTCAGACCATTTGATATGTGTTTTTTATCCTAGTCAGCCTCTCTTGTATGTGACAGAGAGATAAGAAAGATAGAACACAAGACTGCAGTTATGACTTCTTCAGCTAACAGGATATATAAAGTAACAGACAGGCAGGTGGAAAGACAGTGGATGGCACGATGTTGACTTCCTGTCACAGGCCCAAATATTGTGTCTCAAATCAAATTAGGGACAGACATGGTTCCCGACTGCAGCAACTTGCATCATCAGTGTGTGATGCACAAGACAAGGGACACAAAGACTCTCTCTTACACACACACACACACACACACATTTGTTTTGTACTTCCTCCCTAAAGCTTGCTTCGACTGTCTTCTCTCTGTCTCGCTTGCTCAATCCTGCTCTTTGTGTTTGGTGAAGAACGAGTTTGATTCCTAGGCTTATAAAGTGTGTGTGCATGTGTGAGAGAGCAATGACTACTGGTTAGTCCACAAGGGGTCACTGTTGAACCAAATGCTGGAAGGAAATGATGAACTATATTTTTTATGCTGATCAAGCTTAATTGCCTGGTTAGCATAAACATGTTGCTATTCTGGGCTTTTTTCTTTTTGATTGTGTGTGTAGTTGCTGTTTTCGTGGTCATGAATTAATGCAAGAAATTCATGTGGGCAGGGTTGTGTAAATGGGGGTGTGGCACCCAAAAGTCAGCAATGCTGTGCGATTTTATACTCCGTTTCAGTTCACATTTATTAAGTCCACTCCTACACTCCATATTTTCAGATCTTAAATGCAGCCTCCATTCTTGTTCCATTTCTTACGAACTGGCTTTGGGCATGCTCACTATTTATCTATTTACCTATCACTCCATCTTAAAATTAGTTGGCTTGCTAAATATGTCATTGTTGTGTCTGTAACAAATACAAACAAATCAGTACACACTTGATTACACTTCATTATGTAGTCAAGCACAAGACCTTGCCCTCCATTTTGGCCCCAATTTGGCCACATGCCAATTTCCAGCCACTATCCAGCTCTCTTCTCTCATACAGCTGCACAATTGGGGACAATAAAAGTTGAAAGGGTGATGATAAATGTCATCAGAGTCTGTGCTCCACAAGTGGGCTGCAAGATCGAGGAAAAAAATCTAAATTCTGGAGTGAGTTAGATAGTGTTGGAGAGTGTACCTAGGAAAGAAAGATTTGTGATTGGGGCAGACTTTAATTGGCATGTAGGTGAAGGGAACAGAAGTAATGAGGAGGTGATGGGTAGGTTTGGCCTTAAGTAGAGGAATGTGGAATGGCAGATGGTGGTAGATTTTGTTAAAAGAATGAAAATAGCAGTGGTGAATACGTATTTTAAGAAGAAGAAGAAGAGAATTAAGAAGAATCAAAGGGTTATGTATTAAAGTGGAGGAAGGTGCACACAGGTGGGCTATGTTCTATGTAGGAGATGCAACCTGAAGGAGGTTGAAGACTGTAAGGTGTTGGCAGAGGACAGTGTAGTCAGACAGCATCTAATGTTGGTCTGTGGGATGGCTTTGGAGGTGAAGAAGAAAGTGAGGACTGAAAGAAGAAAAAAATGGTGGAAACTGAAGGAGGGGGAGACTGTAGTGTGACGTTCAGGGAAGAGGTCAGACAGGAGCCCGGTGGTGGTGAAGAGGTGCTGCATGATTGGGCAACTACTGCAGAAGTGATAAGGGAGACAGCTAGAAAGGTACTTGGTGTAACATCTGGAAATATAAAGGAAGACAAAGAGACGTGGTGCAGAAAGAGGTTGGCGATACAGAATTGGGATAGACAGAGTGATGAGAAAAATAGGCCGAATGTTTTCCATTCTACAATCTCCCACGGCTTGCTCACCAGGAACAAACTTACACTTATAAAGAACATATTATTAAAATAAAATTTGATTTAATTGAATGGAGTAGAAAAAGACGCAGCAGCAGGTGAATATCTATGTGACAAAAGCCCAAAAAAGGCATATGAGGAGCTGTATGTGAAGTTGGACACTAAAGAAGGAGAAAAGGGTTTCTACCAATTAGCCAGGTAGAGGGACCGAGCTGGGAAGGATGTGCTACAAGTTAGAGCAATAAAGGATGTGGATGGAAATTTGTTGACTAGTGAGGAGAGTGTGTTGAGAAGATGAAGGGAGTATTTTGAGGAAATTAGGAAAATGAGAGAGAGAGAGAAAGTTGGATGATGGTGAAGCAGGAAGTGGATAGGATTAGTAAGGAGGAAGTGAGAGCAGCGATTAAGAGGATGAAGAGTGGAAAGTCGGTTGGACCAGATGACATGCCAGTAGAAGTGTGGAGATGTTTAGGAGAGATGCCAGTGGAGTTTTTTCAACAAGATTGTTTAATAAGATTTTGGAAGGTGGGAGGATGCCTAAGGAATAGAGAACTTTAAGAACAAGGAATATGTGCAGACCTGCGGTAACTACAAGGGAATAAAGTTGAAGAGTCACACCATTAAGTTATGGGAAAGAGTAGTGGAAGCCAGGCTGAGAGAAGAGGTGACCATCTGTGCAACAGTATGGTTTCATGCCGAAGGAAGAGCACCACAGACAATTTTTGCTTTGAGAATATTGATAAGGAAGTATAGAGAAGGTCAGAAGGAGTCGCATTGTTTGTTTGTGGATTTAGAGAAAGCCTACGACAGGGTGCAGAGAAATATGTGAGGGTGGAACAACAGACTGTTTCAAGGTAGAGGTTGGACTGCAACAAGGATCGCCTCTGAGCCCTTTACTGTTTGCAGTGGTGATGGACAGGTTGACGGACAAGGAGTCTCCGTGGTTTGTGGATGACTTTGTTATTTGTGGTGAGAGTAGGGAGCAGGGTGGAGCCACCAGAAAGAAGGAAAGAGGAAGGCCAAGTAGGAGGTTTAAGGATGTGGTGAGGGAAGACATGCAGGTAGTTGGTTTGAAAGAGGCAGATGTAGAGTACAGAGTAGTATGATCCGCAGAGACGGATGATCCGCTGTGGTGACCCCTAATGGGAGAAGCCAAAAGAAGAAGAAGAAAAGTTAACATGTGCTTTCTCTCAGAGACATACACATGACCAATGGTACCATTTCAAACTACTCTCTATTTTGTGTCACAGTGTAGTGTTACACAGTCATAAGAAAGTGCTATACGCCCATTGTACACATAGAAACTCCTACAGTTGGCCAGTGTTGCTTTTTCTGACAAGGTTGAGAAAGTATGTCATCCCTCCCACCCAGAGATCATAGCCTCTTTTGTTCCATTGGCATATAGCCAAAAGATGGCAGCGTTATTACAGGAAGAAAGTTTGAGTCCCAGTGATGTTGCGGTCATTCCTGGCCAGAAGCCAGAAAAGCAGACTTGATCATGGCATGCCATGGAGGTGGCAAACTCTTGGCATACTAGAGTAACTACCTAAACCTCTATTTTAACTTCTTCAAAAAGAACCTTGAAGCAGATGGGATATAGAATCAGAAAACCACATCAGGTACCACTCCTGTCAAGCAAGAACATGAATTTAAGTAAATTGGATAGTTTGGAAATGTACTAGGTGATATTTCATCCCCCAGAGTCCTGTTCTTGGCTGGTTGGATATTAGAACCATATAAATTTATTCCAGATAGGGCCATGCCTCTAGATTGAGATAAAAAGAAAATGATGTGTTATGAGGAATTAACACCAAATTACCTCTACTTACTTACTATTAAGAAACGTATGTTCTATTTGAGTGGTATTCTGAGCAAAACAGAAAAAAACCTCCATCCTATTGCTTCATAATCCAGCATTGGTGTGTGTATGTGTGTGTGTGTGTGAGTGTGTGTGTGTGTGTGTGTGTGTGTGTGTTTGCTGGTAGTGTGACCTTGTGTGTGAAGGTTAATTAAAAAGTCACAGAGAAGAGGAGATGATCAATAGAATCAAGCTCTATTATTTACAATACACTGGGCAGGACAGGGCAAAGAGTCACAGCACTGAGGACACAGGGGATGTACAGTGCACACATACAAACACACACACTATAGTAGCAGTTCCCAGGGTGTATTGATTTCAAAGGTCACTGTGAGGCTGAGTGATATTCCTTAAATGCTGTATTGTGGAGCAGATTAAACGAATCAGAATAATGCAGAGATAATGGTGTGTGTAATAAACACATTACAAAGACATTAGACTTGATTTCTCACACTATGATGGTCTGTATGATCATCAGAATCAGTTTTACAGATGACGAAGTGTTTCATTATATCGAGTTTGACTTGGCAGTTGCTTATTCAGTGTGAAACATAACCACCTCGACTGCATTAAATACACCTAGAAATGTTGTGAAAGTGTTATCTTTCTAAATCTGAGCTGCTATAAGTCATAACATATGGCACAACGTGTATAATGTGATTTCATAATACTGTGGTTTAAATTGTGTGTGTGTGTGTGGGGGGGGGGGGGGGTATGTGTGTGTGCATGTGTTTGTTGTTGTGTCTGTCTGTCTGTCTGTCTCTACTTAACATTGCAAATCAAGACCTCAAAATCTGTGTGAATGTATGTGTGTCTATTGGTGCCTACAGTACAGTATAAATTGATCCAATGCATAGTCATATATTAAAACTACAAACAGCTTGTGTGTGTGTGTGTGTGTGTGTGTGTGTGTATATCTCCTGAACAGAGTGAACTGACCCAATGTATATTCATATCTTAAGACCCCAGTGTCTGTGTTTGCATGTGTGCCCATGTGTGTGTAAAAGATCCCATAAGAGAGGAGCAAAGACAAACAATGTGTCATCATTTCTCATGGATATGCGTTGTGTTCAAGTCGCCCTAAAGGATCATGCTTTTTGCCTCTGGCTTGTTATTATTGCACTCTCTCTATCTCCCCATCCATCCTAAAGCCTCAGCACGCAAAAGCAGAAATGCACTTCACAAATATCACACTTTTTAAAGCTCATCATTACACGCTCACACACTTACACTATCCTGAAGTACTACACACACAGTGCGAATTGTGTTACATAATCTGTCGGAGAATTCCCCCGCGGCTTTGTCTGTGTTCTGCTTTTCTAATTGGATTATAGAATTTATTAACACTGTTGGGTAATCATGGACCACAATCTGTCTTACATAAAAATTAAAAAGTCAAGTATCATAAAGCCTTTTCTTATCCTACCAGCCATGATACACAAACCCAAAGGAGATCTCAGTGTATTAGGGTACTTTATTGTTTAACTCATACCACAACCATTTTATTACTAACACATTCTTATCTATTATTAAACGAAGATGACAATACATAACACAACTTACAGTGGCAGGCCATCAGTGCCAGCAACTGCTGACTTAAATGCTTTCAGAATTATTTACATTTAAATATATATATTTTTTTCCATGAATACATATTGAATTATTCCCAATTTTCTTAATTTCATAGCTTTTCTCTCTATTATATTTCAGACATCATATTATGTGTTGCCAGGGTCTAAGGAATCTGTCCTGAGGAATTAAAAGTCATCAAAGCTGGCACATGCAGTGTAAAGTACATTTCAATAAAGCCGTTGCTTCAACCAATCAGTTGGCAACACTGGGGTAATCTAGGCACACAATATCGTCAGCATTTTTATGTCTTTTGACTGGATGGTCAGAGAGCGTACTAGTCAGAGCTTGCAAATCATAATTGTAGCTAACTGCTCAAGCATTTTCGTACACATTGGTACACTTTGGTACACATTGTTTACTGTTTCACTGTCTACTGCCATAAGGATTTTCTTCGTATATACATTTTTCCCCTTGTTTACATATATATCTTTATATATCCTTTATACCTTATACAGTGGAACCTGGTTATGTAGATGTCCTAGGGGGTCGCCAAAAAGCATCGAGGTAACCGATGATCGAGATAAACGAAAATGAAAATGGCGGCAACATATTACCGTGCTTGAAATTTCTTTATGTACATGATGTGCGTTAATAAATGAGAATGTGCATGCACGTGTTTTTAAAGGTTTTTTTTACACAACAGCATTGCCGCGATTTGTTTGATGAAGGCATGCTATAAAAATACATACAGTACATGTTTATCTGTCAGGAATCCACCTGCCATGCCCCCTTCAGCCCCCTTCAGCGTGTCAGGTTCTTTCTCGGCCGCTTTCTCTGAAGCTTCAATTCAATCGCGCACATATGATGCTCGTTTATCATCATCACCAGCTCCTATTTAAACTTTCACACTCTCACTGTCCGTTACTGTTGGTATATGTTGGTTCACGGCGGTCATTGTTATCGCGCATGCGTATCCCGGTACGTTTCTTCCCACTGGCACTCTCTCAACGGCTGCTCTTTTCTTCCCAAAACCGCGCCGCTGTTCCACTGTATTTTATTTTATATAGCTTTTATACTTTATTTATCTGCTTTTTTTCTTTCTTCCCACCCTATTCCCCTCTTGCCGGACCGTCGTATAAAGCATTTCCCTGCATGTCGTACCCTGTATGTATGTGTATGTGATGAATAAAATTTGATTTGATTTGATTTGATTTGTGCCATTTTAAAGGCAGTTTTTGTAATCCACAATGGCTAAAAGAGAAGAAATTGATCTGGTCAACACATACACTTTTATGACCATTGTCAAGACAGAGTTAAAAAAAAAAAAGCTGGATATTGTTGTGAAAGGTTAGCCAACAAAACATCATGATCCATTTATACTTTTGTGATTTTTTTTCCTCATAGAATTTGCACAAAAACACACAATTTGCCTCAATTTTAAATCACCAAGAAAACCGTAATGCACAGAAGAAATGCACTAATATGCAATTAAAACCTGTAGTCAGTTTAATTTTGATGCTTCTGCTAGAGATGATGTATGTAGGTGGCACAAATGTGGCACTAGTGAAAGGAGAGTTGTTGAATTGTGTGCCAGGGTTTCCTGCTTTCTGTGATACAGCTCTGTTATACTGTGTTTCTCTATAATATTGATGTTTTTTTATAGCTGTGGCATTATAACAATAGTAATAGGTTGTATATTCCTTTAGGCATTTAAATTCCTTCAGAACACCAATGAAATGCACAGCTTGTTGCTGTCAATGTTATGTAGTCAGTGCCAGTCATTCTAAGGTTTAAATGCATAGTCTTACTCTATAGAGTCATTGTGCTGACACAATGTTTTATTGTATAACACATATAATGTATAATCTATGATTAGGTTTATTAAAGTATTATTATTATTATTATTATTTGGCGGTAGATAGGCCCCTTGTGAAACATAGATTAAATTGAATTACATTCAACATTACATACAGTAATGTACAGTGGCCTTCTCATTCCATATGCACTGGCCCCAATTCTGAAAACAGATCAAGGTTTTGAACCCAGGAAAGTCCTCTAAGCGTTTTTTTATTTTTATTTTTTTTTGTAATATGACAAGATTTAAATAATGAATGAAGTTTGTAGTGAGGAAAAAAAAGAGATTCATATATAAGATTTGTTTAGTGGACATTTATACGATACAAAAAATTTAACTACACCATGATAATTAGTGCATGTCATTTTTCACTTACTAAAAACTATAAGTATACAAAGAGATATAAGAGGTTTGAAAGAAATATGCTGATACATGACCATTTCAGCTTGTTCAGCATGCCGAGTGATATTTTTATTCCTTAATTATTATTCATTTATTCATATTGAAGCATGTTTTTTTTTCTGAAGTGTAATTAATTATTCAGTATCTAAAGTTAAACTAATAAAAACATACTGTATTTAGTTACACATTTGAGAAAAGTCTATACCCCCAGATTGGTCCCTGGAGTTGGAATGATTAGAGTTCAGATTAAATCTGAAGTAGTTTAAAAGTAATTACCTTGTATTATTCTTAGAGAATTTAAGAAATTACACTAAGTTAATACATCTTTGATCAATCTATTTCCCTGGTCTTATTAACTATCCAAATAAAGCAAATACATATATCAATCTTATATCAGTTCTACAGTATTTCTATGGCTTGTTGTGCAGTAGGATACACGTTCCACTTGTCAAAATGATCTCTATTTTATTAAGCTCAAGAGTTATAAAGATTGAAAAACTGCATGTATGCTTTTGTGTAGAAATGTGTTTGGGGAATATGAAAACTGAATTTCTGCATTCTGACGTAAAAAAACCTTAAATGTCATTTTTCACCTGTTTTTATTATACATATATTTGTGTAAGATTGTGGTAACACTGTTGTAAGCTGTTGTTATTAGTTTTGTTGTTGTTAGCAGTTGGTAGTAGTTGTTTTTAGCTGCTTCCGCTCGTCTCTCTTCTTGGTGGCTATTATTAAATGGTATGTAAATCACGGAGACCGCAACATATTACATTTCCCATTTGTATAATAATAATAATAATAATAATAATATGAATAATAATAATAATAATAATAATAATAGTAATAACAATAATAATACCAATAAAAATAATTATAGTTATTATTAATATTATTATTATCATGATGATGATGATGATGATAATACAAACATGTAACTAAGGCATGACTTCAAGCTGAAGACAACAATTCATTTGTCCTGCATTATGCCTCCTTTTAAATTGATTTTGTCACTTATTGCAAACACAATTCTTTCTCTTGTAGTTTCATTATGCCCTAATGTACAGTGGAAGAAACAGTAATAAAGTATATCAATAGTCAAACACATTAACATATAAATAGGCTGAACCTGCTTTTATAATGTGTTTGCTATGTTGTCATACAGTGCATATTTATTAATCATATTGTACATACTTCTTCCCTGTTAATAAACAATTATTTATTTTTTGTGTATTCTGTTGCACATTTTCCTTTGCATATTTGTGCTGTGTATTTGTATATATAATCTCATATACAATCCCACTTAATCTAAATTACATTGTGTCTGAGTGATGAGAGAAGCATTGAAGGTTAGACCTTGTCAGAATAGGACACCTGTCTTCTTATAATGATAATAATACCCTGAAGACATAAACTTAAATTTCCATATTTTAATGTTTTCTTTGTGACTGCCGTCCAGTTTAAGTAAAAAGAAATTAAAACCATGAAAAAAAACTATGACCTCATAACCAACTGGTGATTATTTAAACATTTCTGGTATTTTGGAAATAAACTTATCAGCAACATTTTTCACTCACAGTACTTAAAGGTGCAATACCAGAACCCCAAAGATTAACGATCGTTACATGTCATTATGCAATAACATTATATCTTTTTTCCAATTGTATTTACTGTTCTGTACATACAGTGCCCTCCACAATTATTGGCACCCCTGTTTAAGATGTGGTTGTGGACTTCAAAAATTCTCCTTTTTTTTTTTTTTTAAACAACATAGAACCCAAATGCAAAAAAAGAGAAAAATCCAACCTTTTATTTAAGTACATTACTTTGGTGGTAAAAAAAATCACACATTTAGAAAGAAAAAAAAAAAAAACTTGAAATCATGTGTGCCACAAATATTGGCACCCCTGATGTTAATACTTTGTACAACCTCCTTTTGCACTTAATCTCCTCCTATAACATTTCACAAGATTGGAGAACACAGAGAGAGGGATTTTTGACCATTCTTCTTTGCACAATCTTTCTAGATCCTCCAGTGTCCTGGGTCCTCTCTAATGCACTCTTCTCTTTAGTTCGCCCCACAGGTTTTCGATTGGGTTGAGGTCTGGGGACTGAGAAGGCCATGGGAGGACCTTGAGTTTGTGACTGCTGAACCACTTTTGTGTAGATTTTGCCACATGTTTTGGATCATTATCCTGCTGAAAGACCCAATGACGACCCATCTTCAGCTTTCTGGCAGAGGCCTCAGGTTTTTATTTAAAATATCCTGGTACTTCAAAGCGTTCATAATGCCATGCACCCTAACAAGGTTCCCAGGGCCTTTGGAAGAGAAACAGGCCCACAGCATCACAGATCCTCCACCATACTTCATGGTGGGCATGAGGTGCTTTTCGGCATACTCATCTTTTGTTTTACGCCAGACCCACTTAGAGTGTTTGTTGCCAAAAAGCTCAATCTTAGTCTCATCTGACCAAAGCACACGATCCCAGTTGAAGTCCCAGTACCGCTTAGCAAACTCCAGACGTTTATGTTTGTGAGTGTTAGTGAGAAAAGGCTTTTTTCTTGCATTCCTCCCAAACAACTTGTTGGCATGTAGAGAGCGTCTGATGGTTGTTTTGGAGACTCTGTGACCCCAAGATGCCACTCTTTGATGCAATTCTGTGACGGTGAGCTTGGAAATTTTTTTTACTTTTCTTACCATCCTCCTCACTGTGCGTTGTGGCAAGATAAACTTGGGACCTCTTACAGCCTTGTTTGTCACTGTTCCAGTTGTTTTAAACTTCTTAATGATTCCTCTGACTGTAGATACCGGCAAGTTAAGGCGAGTGGCTATTTTCTTGTAGCCATTGCATGACTTATGAAGGTCGACACACATCTGCCTTACTTGAATGGTGTGTTCTCTTGTCTTTGCCATGTTGACAAATAGGTAAGAGAATTAGGCCTCTGTGTCACGTCATATTTATACCCCAGGGAAACAGGAAATCATGAATTACTAATTAAATGTCCCTAATTAGAAAAGCAATTACATTTTTCAGAGGAATTGTTAGGGGTGCCAATAATTGTGGGACACATGATTTTAAGGGTTTTTTTTTTCTGAATGTATTTTTTTTTACCACCAAAGTTATGTACTTAAATGAAAGGTTGGATTTTTCTATTTTTTTGCATTTGGGTTCTATGTTGTTTTTACAAAAAAGGAGAATTTTTAGAAGTCCACCACCACATCTTAAACAGGGGTGCCAATAATTGTGGAGGGCACTGTAAGTATGGTATTGCTTTCAGAAATTCTTTCAATTTTATGTTATTTTTTTAAGGTCTAGCTGCCTTTCTTGCTCAATGAAATTAAGCAGCAAGGTTGCAGCTTAGCTACTCAAAATGGCAGAATGTCTTTTTATTGTCCAACTTGATTTTTTTGGTAAAATGCTTTGAACAATTTATTCTATTTCATTTTTATAAAACTATAAAATATTATGTCATATATTATTTAGCCAAGCGGGCATTAATTTAAAATTGTAAAAAGAAATGTGAACTGTTGTTGTTCACAAACGTTAATAATAATAATAATCTCGGATAATTATTACGACTAACAATTTTGCTTTACATTTCTTCCCTCTAAATGTACCGAATTTTAACCGAACTGTGAAAACCTGAGGTACATACTAAAGCGTGAATTTCGTGTACTGTTACACCCTTATTATATATATATATATA
>MU551526.1:1994762-2048059 GCA_024362625.1 Silurus asotus
GCCTTTTCCAGGTGTGAAATAGCCCGATTTAGGAGGAAGATGACTGCGTCTTCCATGCCAATGCCAGGTTGGTAGGCAGACTGAAGTGGATCCATTGATGGGCTCACCAGAGGTCGAAGATGAGTGAGCACTAGCCTCTCCAATGTTTTCATCAGATGCGAGGTCATCGCTACTGGTCGATAGTTTTCGAAGTCTTTTGGGCGCGGCGTCTTTGGAACAGGCACCACGCAGGATGTTTTTTTCATATCAGTGGCATCTTTCCTAGCTTCAGGCTCAGGTCAAACATGTACAGCAATATGCCGCACAGCTGATCAGCACAGGTCTTAAGTAGCCTGGAGCTGATGCCGTCTGGGCCTGCAGCCTTCCGCTCTTTGATCTTCCTGAGCTCCATTCTCACCTGGGCTTCTGTAAGGGGCAGTGTGTATTGGATGGAGTGTTGACTGGAGGGAATCGGCAGGGGGGGGGAAGTTAGGTGTGTTGTGTATTGTCTGTGAGCTGATAGCAGTGCAGAGAGAGGTGGGGCTGAAGCTGCTTGCTGTAGAAGCAGAGAGGGGGGATTGCAGCAGGGGGGACTGGATGGGGGCAGGGGAGGGTAGCTGATCAAATCTGTTAAAAAATAGATTGAGATCATTCACCCATTTCTGGTCACCCACAGCCTGAGAGCTCGACTCCTTGTGACCAGTGATGGTTTTGAGCCCCTTCCATACACCGCTGACATTGTTCTGCTGCAGCTGATCCTCCATCTTCCTCCTGTAGCATGCTTTTCCTTCCCTGATCTTCTTTCTCAGTTCTCTCTGGACAGTTTTCAGCTCTTCCTTGTTTCCTGATTTAAATACCCTCTTCTTTTCTTTAAGGAGAGTCTTTATATCAGGGTTAATCCACGGTTTGTTGTTGGGAAAACACGGTACAGTCCTGGTGGGTACAGTATTCTCCACACAGAAGTTAATATAGTCCGTAATACAGTCTGTTAAACTGTCAATATCCTCCCCATGTGGACTGCACAATTCCTCCCACATGGTTGTTTCAAAACAGTCTTTCAGAGCCTCATCGGTCTCATCAGACCATGTCGTCACTGTGCGGGAGGTAGCTGGTTGCCTGCATACAAGGGGTATATGGTTCTTCCCAAAACTGTTAACCAAAGTCAGAGGTACACAATTGTATATGATGTTCTTGGATGAAGTGACCCAAACCTGTTCCAGCATGACAGTATTCCTGTTTTAGGCCAGTTTCATGAAGATATCGTTAACATGGGATGGAGTGGAAAATCTTAAGTGGTTTTCTATATTGCTCTGACCTCAAACCTCCTAAAACACCTTCGGAATGAACTGGACCACTGACTACACCCCAGTTTTTCTCACATTTCTACAAGTACACTTCAGCATCTATTGAATATCTTTCTATAAGAGTGGGTTATTATAACAGAAAATGGTGACTAAATGTTAAATGAGAATATTCAAAAAGAACAATCGAATCAGGTGTCCACAAAATGTATCCATTACCCATCAGTGCCTGCACATCACGTGACATTTTCTTTCTATTGATCCTTCACATCTGTTCCTTGTCAAGCTTTTGTTGTTCATATGTTTTCATGTATGCTTTAGCTTATTTCCTACTCTTCTTGTTGTTTTGATTTCTATGCATGGTTGGTTTGGGTCTATGGCATTGGTTTTCACAGTTTTAGATTGTTTGGTTTGCACTTTAAAAAATTATTGCACTCCAAAAAACCCTGCCCTTTCATCTGTCTTCACCTCTGTTACATGGCAAACATGCACACAGTCAGTAGCATGAGCTTGGGATAAAACTGCAGACTTTAGACCTGTTTAAGAGCAAGAATGTCTATTTAGAATTTGAATCTCAGTGAATAAACCGAGTGATGATGATGTAAAGGTGAAAGAGCTGTGAGTGTGCATCTTGACATTTTCATTATGTTCTTTCTGCTAGAAGTAAAAATCACACTAGACTGCTGTGACATGACCTCTTTTCAATTTCACTTCCATGTTGGTTAAATTATAAGAAAAGGTTATAAGAGCACAGCTCTACACCTCGCTATAATCCTTCTTCAGGCTTCTTCATTTACTTAGCTGAAAAATCATGTTACACATCATAGATGTTAAAAGGTTTGTGTGTATGTTCAAGTGTGTAAGATTCAAAAGATATTAGTTCTATCATTTTCTTCCATACACATTATACTATATAGATGTAAAAAGGTGTCTGCACCACCCAAAGGTTTTAAAGACATTCAGTCTATTTCTTCCACTCATACATGCTTGAGAATCTTGGGTGTAAATGTTAGTCTAACTGATGGCCAGGTTTTTGTATTGATCTTCTTTATGTGCCTAATAAATGAACATTTAAAAAAGGTCACTAGGTTACGTATGTAACCCTAGTTCCCTGAGGGAATGAGAGCCAAAAATGCTTTGGGAACGCTTTGCATTGTTCATGCTCTGAATCACATGTAAATTCTGGCCAATAGTCACAGTTGTGACATCATTGGCGGGCGACGCTGCGCAAACCAGGAAGCTACAAAATGGAAGCACGATGGGAGCGACATCAGTTTCTGAAAAAAAAAAGGTTAAGCATTGAAGGGATGCAGGAAATATAGCTCATTTCCTCAAGGAACTAGGGTTACATACGTAACCTAGTGACGTTCCCTTTCACGAACTCGAGCTGTGTCGAAAACGCTTTGGGGACGACTGTCTAATTAGGTCATACTAACCAGTCCCTGCCTAGTGTGTCTGAGCAGAACCTGCATGCAGGGCTGAGGAGCTGGGAGTGGCTCTGAGGTCAAGGTCATAGAACCTGACAAAGGTCAGCGGGCTGGGCCAGCCCGCAGCCTTGCAAATGTCCTGGAGTAACACTCCAGCGGACCAGGCCGTAGAGGCCACCATACCCTGGGTGGAATAAGCCTTTACTCCAAAAGAAGTGGAAAGACAAGAAGACTCATAGCACAGACAGATGGCATCCACAATCCATATACTGAGTGTCTACTTAATAGGTACAAGTTCAGTGCTCGCACATTCAAGTTTGCTTTTCCTGGTTAAATGCTAGGAAAGGAGGAGGGCAGAATGCATGCAAAACGACAGGTCGTGAGGAAGACGCAGGCACCTTTGGCACATACCCCGGTCTGGGGTAAAGGTTAGCACTGGTCATGCCAGTTAATTGGGTCCAACTTGTGGTGCTCACACCACAAGTTGGGTCCAACTTGTGGTGTTCACACCACGTGGCGAACAGATGGTATTTAGCGGCATACAACCTCCTCGTGGAGGGAGCTCTGGAATGGAGAATGGTCTTTACTACCTGAGTAGAGAGACCAGCTGCTAGGAACTGCCCTCCCTCAGGGGCCACAGCCACAGCTTTCATAACTCTGGGACAGCGGTTCCGTTAACCACGGTCTGCCCGGCCAATGAGGTGCTACCAGTAGGAGACAAGCTCCTTCCTGGCTGATTTTCTCCAGAACTCCCAGAAGCAGCACGATAGGGGGAAAGGCATACAGACATAGCCTCGGCCACGTCTGCACCATGGCGTCCAACCCTAATGTGGCTGGGTTAGAGAGAGAGAGAACCAGAGGGGACAGTGCGAAATCTCTCGAGTCGCAAACAGATCCACCTGGGCTTTGTAATATTTCTGCCATATCTGCTCCACCACCTCAGGGTGGAGCCTCCATTCACTGGGCCTTGGCCCTTGCCTTGCCTTGTCTGTTCTTCAGTTCAACCGGCCCGGTATGTAAACTGCTTTGAATGAGAGGAGTTTTTTTTGGGACCATAGAAGGATCTGCTGCACCAGCCTGTACCCCCCTGGCTGTTGATGTATGAGATCACCGACATGTGCCGCAGACAGTGACATTGAAATGCTCATCCAGCTAAGCTATCTCTAGCTTAGCGACAGCCCGCATCACTACCTACAGGAGCTTCTCGAACAGCACAGGCTATGAGGAGCCTGTGGGCTCGCTAGCATCCGCAAACTCTCCCTCCTCGGAGGAAGAGGCCCGAAAGAAAAGGAACGCCGAAGCTAGTGCATTGAGCATGCTCCACTTCCAAGCAAACAATGCAAAGCTCATGTGTCCCCCCCCCCCCGTAATAAAACAGGGGCAAGGACTGATACACATGTGAAAGTGTGTTTGCTTTCACACACAAAGCGCTTACCTGAACAACAGAAGCTGATGTCGCTCCTATCTCGATTCCATTTTGTAGCTTCGGTTTCTGCAACGTCACCTGCCAATGATGTCACGACTGCCTATTGGCCAGATTTAACACGTGATTTAGAGCATGAACAATGCAAGGCATTTCCAAAGCTTTTTCGATGCAGCTCAAGTTCCTTAAAGAGAACTCCAGTTCAGTCTCCAGACTTACTGCATTTGCTGAACTCCTGACAGCTGAGAACAAATATTGTGGTAAATAAATCACTGAACTGAGAGTATATTACTCAAAAAATGGGCTGTCTGTGAAGGTCTATTTAAAAACCTGCTTTACTGTAAATGATTTCAGGTTTAGATTTTATCTAAGAGATTTAATCTGTCTTTTTTATTGCTGTGGCTGTTTTGATTCATGGCCTTAATATAGTTCTTTGTGTGTGTGTGTGTGTGTGTGTGTGTGTGTGTGTGTGTGTGTGTGTTTGTTTTTACAATATTGTTCTGCCCTTTTTTTGAGCTAAAGAAACCGCTTAGCAGCTTACTCCTTGCCATGATAGATAATTCTTTGTTCTGTGTGTTTTTCTGTTCTCAAATCTACATTCTGCATGTGCTTTAAGCCCAATAAGATGTAAGGTTAAATCTACAACGTGTAAAATGCCTAACATTAAGAATCACAATCTATTGCTTGTCTTAGAGAGTAGACAGAGAGGTCAGAGTGCAAACTGGGCAAAGTAACTTTGTATAACTTGTGCATTTTTATGAGGCCTTCTGTATTGAATTGCAAATCAGAGCTGCTGGAAAAAAGAGAAAAGAGAAGTGTGCCTGATTGATCCGGTATCTAAAGCAGAAGCTGAACTCTGCTGCTTTCCTCTGAACTCTCGGAGGGAGGAGATTTACAAACACAATCAGCACAAAAACTCCTACCAATTAAAGAGATCCATCTCGCTAGAAAGTCATAACGACGCCATATAATGGGAGAAATAGCTTACAGCAATGTTGATGCTGAGGAGGAGAACTTCAGTTCAAGCAATGATGAAACTGCAAAGCACTCCAGAGTAATAATGTTCTGCCCCATTTACCACTAAACGAGAAAAAACTACTGTCGCTTGATAGAAAAAAAAGAGGAAACAGTGGAAGAAATGAAGGCCTAAGTATCCAAAACATTTCATCAAAGATGCCACTGTGGATAAGATTGAAAATAGGGAACACAAGTGACCCATTTGTTAGAAAAAATCAGGTAGACCTTAGGAAGCACTTGATAATGCTAAAACAGTAGCAAACTGTTGGCATAGGCATGTTCCTGTAGGTTACAATACTATAGACTTGGGTAGTATAAAAAAAAAAAAGAAGACTTTTGGCTGTTTAAAAAAAAAATATAGAGCTAGCAACAGAAACTTAATAGGACACATCAGTGAGGACAAAATAGTTTCAGGAATAGTTTGTCCCAAGCCACAGTAAAACACTGGGAGAAAGACCTTACACTTTCAGAGATGGCAGCTATTCCAACAATGAAATCTCTTTAAAATTAGGAGATTGCAAGACTCTGTTTTTTTTTTTTTTGGTTTTTTTTTGTGCTGGACCAGTTTTTAAGTCTCAAGAAAATCTCCAAAAATACAGTTTACTCAAACAGATCGATTCCAACCAAATAACATGTTTCACCCCATGAGTGTGTAAGTCAAATCCTGGATGTATTTCTGTTTCTGTTATTGACTACATGTTTCACACCAAAGTGCATAAATTAATCAAGGAACAGCTGTCAAAAATGAATCAAGAAGGAATTTTCCTGGCCTGAAGCTCTACCTGTGGTACTTTCTAGCGTCTGAGCTGCAAACGTAACACAGAAAGACTTTTAATGCCAATTTGGTTATTTACACCTCAGTCTGTCTCTGTTTCAGGCACAATCAGTTATGTTTTGTTATCTAACATAAACAAGTCGACAGCATTTTTGGCTAGCATTATCAGAGGACATTAGGAATATTTATTTTTTAAACTGGTTTTAGAAAATTAAAATGGTCGAGTAAGCTGATGCTTAATAGCTGACTAGCATTTTCAGAAATACTATTAATATTTATATTTTAAAATCCCCTCAGTGGTGCTGTCAGTATAAATGTTAGCTAGCTGACTAGCAATATCAAAGTAGACTGAGAATGCTTAAATGTAAAGGTTGCTGCAGAAATCCAACCAGAAAAGATTATATTCACTAGCAAAATTGAAAATACTATAATTGTCTATTTTTAAAAATACCCTCAGAATCAGTGTCAGTTATATTCAGTTAGCTTTTTCAAAAGCAATATTATTATTATTTTTAGATTACTTGTTGATAGCTCACGAGTATCCATTGTCTTTTGTTTTCTTCTTCAGGGTAAGAATATAGGTGAATTAATTTTTTCAAGGCTGACAACAGAAGAACATTCAGTCCAATTTACATTCACTGCTTGAATTTCTAACACTGATGTGAAGGTGTTTTTTTGTGTAGGTGCAGGCTACAAAGCTATAACATGTGGTGTGGGAGATTGCACTGAGGCTGTGGGACTTCTTGTCATTTTTTACAAGGTTGTCACATCTGTATCAATCCAGCCCCTGCAGCTTTCACTGAAAGCGCGCAAGTGGTATTTTCACTATTCAATATTCACTCAAGATTTTAGCACAACACACATTTACTGATATACAGACCCCAGATCAAATTTAACAGCAGAAACATTTATCATGTCACAAGAGACACAAAATATCAACATAAATCATGCAATTGTATGTTTTGTGTAGTTTACACTAGCTGCTGTAATCATCTATTTGACTTCTTCAGATGTTGGTCTTGATAGAAAATATTTTTCAGATCTTGACCAAAATGATTAGAGCAGATACAGTAATGTACAAACTTTATCACATAATATTCAACCCAACTCTGTTCCAGCATGACAATGCCCTAAAGTGAGGCCATTGAAGACATAGTTTAATCAGGGTTTTGTGAAAGACCTTATTTAAATACACAATTTCTGTTTTTAAAAGTAAACATTTAAACCATTTGTACTGTTTCTTATTTTTAGAAAAAATATTGCATGTTTTACACTACTTTTTTTCCTAATTTAGAAACAGTGGAACCGGAGAAGCAGGAAATAAGATCATTTTGTATGCAAATAATCTTTTAATTGTGCAAATATATTGTTTTTATTTTTATTTATTTATTTAAAAAAAATATATATATTTTAAGATATATTTAAATGGCTATTGATCCTTATCTAAGATGGTCCCATATCTTTGTAGAATCAATGTTTCTTTCCTTCTTTACTTCAGTCAGGCATATGTAGATGGGTTTGGTTGCTGTTGCAATCAGCTGTTGCTGCTTTAAATCAACCAGTCTTTCTTTTCTAGAAAGCAATAATTTATTTAACTTTTATTTCAAGATAATTAAAACATAATAATGCTTAAAATGATAAAATGTTATATTAGAAGTTAATTGTTATTTGTAGTTGAGCAGAGGCATATATGACAAAATAATAATATTAATTCTACTTCTAATATTAATAATATTTAGTGTTGTTTGAATAGATTTATTTTATTTTATGTTATTTATTTATTTCAATTGGTTGTATTGATTGCAACATAATGACAGGTACAGTTAAATGTCCGACGGTCTATACAGATATAACTACATATGCATAAAAGTATTCTTTGGTGCCAATCAACTATCAAAGTTTGTTAAGTGTACAAACTTTGTAGAACAGTTTGCAATGCCAAAAGTAATCTACAGTGAGTGAGCAACGGAGAAAGTGAAGGCTGCGCAATTCTTCAGGAGAGGCCGAGGCCATGTGGCGGCCTATGCTGCAACTTTGCCTTGTTTACATTGTAGGATGGATGATTTGCACAGTTTATTTTCGTTGATGGATGCCAGGAAAAATCGTATGGAAAGAATAATCGTGTTTTTCAAGAGGGTGCTTTGTTCTTGAATTTCACTGTTTCGTTGGATTTTGTGAGTACTATAAACAATACACACATTTACATGAGCTCCAACATAGCACACCAACGAGAGACTTAAATTCCAGCTGGGTAATATTTCTTTTCTGGTTTTTATTTTTGTTTTATTTAGTTTACATTGTTTTATTTTGTTTACATTTGTTTGAGTTAATAAATGTTTGTTTATTGTTATACAGTATAATCTCCTGTGATTCTTATGTAAAGAAAGAGACTGGTAAAAGGAGGCCTGTTATGTAACTTATTTTGGAGTGTGGTACAAATGCTTTTACTATTATAGGGTTATAATTAATTATTTTCTGAGGGATAGAAGTGAACATCTAAGAGAAACACTGAAGTCTAAAGCCCTGAGTGAATTACAGTAGCTTTTGAGTTACTTTGGTAGTAAACATATTACACCTAAAATAAATTTAGATGTGCCTCTCACATGTAAAGTTAAATTGTGAGTTTCCTTAGACATAGTTTGAGCTGGTTAATCAGTGAGAGGGCTACAACTGTTTTTCTTAGATATAGTGAAGGTCAGTTGAGAATAGAATAAAGAAACAGCATTCTCTGCAAAATCATGGCCCATCTGTTCATTTATGGCTAGGAGATTTTACACGTCAGAATCTAACTGGAAAGTCAGACAAATGTCAGTCATGATGATAGATGATGTTTGGGTGCTTGAAGGAAGTGACATTGAAGTGTTCCACTGACAGATTTATTCATTGAGGAAGAGAGAAAGAGAGAGAGAGAGAGAGAGAGAGAGAGAGAGAGGGAGAGAAAGAGAGAGAGAGAGAGAGAGAGAAATGAACAGGGCAGACTGAATTAAAACAGTTCTTTCATCAGTTTTATTACCACATTAACACTATGTACATACTGGCTTTACTGACATCGACATCTCTCAACCAGCAGTAAAGTTCCTTATTTTTACAGCAGCTTACACCCAAAAACATATATATATATATATATATATAATTTTAATGATTTCATTCAGACTGCTGTGCAGGCATATCATGGACATTTTGACAGCTGGTATCTGATTACGAACTGAATCGAATAGGCTTATGTCTGTTTAACTGTGGCATTTTGCTATCCAAAGCTTGACATTCACTGTCTAAGGATATATATTACTAAGCTAGCAAAGTTTCAACATCTTTTAGGAATATCAACGTATTGTCAAACTGGCCACTAAATGTTTTTTTCTTCAATATACACCATAGCAAGCTCTTCCTAACCAGTATATCTAAAACGAATACATAATTAAACAAGGCAAAATTGGTTTAAAAGAAAAAAATACCCTTTATAACACACACAAGACATCATTAGATTCAAATTCAAAACAAACAAGGCAAAAGTCATATCAGCCCAACATTCAGTAATGTACAAGATGTCTAACACAGCTAAATGTCCAATTCTGAATTGTATGTAGCTTGACCTTATTAAACTTGAATGCAGCCTGTTTTAGGATGAGCATGTCAAAAACAAACAAGCAAAAACAAACAAACAAACAAACAAAAAAACCCAGCTCAATTAAGAGGAAATGCCAGGTTTAAATCCAAAATTCTAAATTAATGTCCTGAACTCCTAATGCCAGTTTAGAAGTTTAGCCTCCAAATGCCTCCAAGTTTTAAATCAAACACATAAAAAGCACAAACACACAGTTTATTAGTGCAATTGATTGGTTTAAGCTTTTAATTAAAACACTGACTGGTATTTTTAAGGTAATCTCATGGTGCATTTAAGTGATTTTAATATCAACAATAAAAGGGGGTGTAACCCTCACAGTCACTCAGCTCAATCCAGACTTTCCCTTAATATAAGATCATAATAAAAGCACATCATCAGTAAGCTTTGTCTTGCACAAATATACATGAAGAATGAAAAGTTTCACTTTTAACTTTCAGTCACTCTGCCAGTTGAAGTTTCCAGCCTAAAGTCAGACTGATTGAGTTCTGCAGTATTGCGCAGGATTTGGCAGTATTTGACTAATCAAACGTCACTCGTGTTGCTTGTGTGTGAAGTTGTGTATGGATTAAGATGTTAGTGTGACACTTTTGAAGTGGCTCCTCTGTTGGGGGTTGGTTTGATACCTGCTGTCCTGAATAACAACGGACAGTGTGGTATCAACATCAATATCAGCACAGCTTGATCTGAAGCTTTGTCCCTGAAGTCCTTACGAAGAACAATATCATTGTCATATACATGAAAAGAAATAGACATATAAAAAGGAGAAATCTTTCTTTTTTCTAATTTTTTTCTGTATTCATTATCATCCTACTTTCTATTAAAAACGTCTCTAGGTTACGTATGTTACCCTATTTCCCTGAGGTTGTCCATGCTCTTAAATAATGTGTGTAATCAGTCAGATTGGACGTGCTTCATCACCGGCGGGGTGACGTCACTACTAGAAAGCTATAAAATGCACATGGAGTAAAGCCGGCACTTGAGCTGGGATTTGGGAACGAGTGTCCAATCACACCAGACTGACCAGTCCTTGACCAGTGTCTATAGGCCCAGCTAGGTCTAAAGACCCCTCCAGGAGTGGCACTGAGGTCAAGGTTATAAGATAAGATAAGATAAGATAAGATACGATAAGATAAGATATATCGTTATTCGTCCCACAGTGGGAAAATTTCTCTGTTACAGCAGCAAAGAAAAAGAAATGCAAATATATAAAAGAATAAATATATAATATAGTATACAGACTATACACAACATAATGTATAAATACAAAGAAAGACCATCTGTATCACTCTATCAGACACTTAGGATGTAACAGTCTGTCACTGAAGGAGCTGATTAGAGATGAAACTGTTCGATACAGGGGGCAAAAGTCGTTCGCCAGCAATGATAATAGTTTTGCTACCATCCTCCTTTCTCCCACCTCCTGTACAGTGTCCAGAGGAATCCCCAGAACTGAGCTGGCCTTCCTGATCAGCTTATCCAATCTCTTCCTCTCTCCAGTAGAGATGCTGCTGCACCAGCATACCTCACCATAGAGTCTGCTCTGTCCTTTCTTATAGATTGCCTCAGTATTGTCTGTCCACTTTTGGTGAAGAGGAACAGGGCGTTCCCTGCAAGGCTCCAGTGTTGCAGACAACCATGTCAGACTTACAGTCACGAGTCCTCACATACTGTGGTCAGTCTGTGACGTAGTCCAATATCCAACTGGAATATAAAACTGGACAGGTCAGCAGGGTGGACCAGCCCACAGCGTTGCAGATGTTTAGTAGGGGCACTTCAGAGGACCAAGCTTTGGAGGCTGCCACACTTTGGGACCCGAATGGAGGGGGAAGACCAGAGGACTCATAAGAAGATGCAATAGCATTAATTATCCATCTGCTCACAGTCGGCTTGTTAGCAGGGTAGTGTCTTTTCAGAGGGTCGTAGCAGACGAGCAGCTGACCTGACTTCCTCCAGTGACCTGTCTTGTGGACATAGGTGTCCAGTGCTGTTACCGGGCACACCTGGATCAGCTTTTTCTGGTCTGGGGCCTGGAACAGAGGAGGGTAGATTTCCTGTAACCTAACAGGTCGTTGGACAACCGACGGCACCTTAGGGATGTAATCTGTTCTGGGGTACAAAAAGGCACAGGCTATACCTGGAGTAAACTCCAGAAAGGAGGTAGCCATAGAGAAGGCCTACGGGTCTCTGACTATTTTTAGAGAGCAATAATAATAACACAGTCTTAATAGTAAGTTGCCTCCAAGATGCCTTGGCCAGAGTTTCTAAGGGTGGGCTCAAGCAGAGCCTCCAACACAATGTCCAGGTCCTCTATGCTCTAGGTCACACCAGGGGCCTCAGCCTCCATGTGCCACAAGAAAACATGTCAAAAGCACTCACAGGATGATCTGGTGCACCAGCCTGTATAAATAGCATGAGTGCAGACCTTCCTGATGGTTCATGTACGAGACCACCAAGGTGTTGTCTGACCAGAACAGCAAGTGGTGATCTCTGAGGTCCAGGAGAAAATGCTTCATGGCCTCATCTCTAGGCAATTAATGTGCCACAGTAGATTTGGCCCTTCCCATAGACTTTGGGCAGAGCGGCCACCTGTGAGGGACGCATCCGTCGTAAGCGTGATGCGACGTGCGGGAACTCCCAGCATGGGGCCCTGAGACAGAAACCGGCATAGCCGCATAGCCGTAATCGTACGGAGGGGGTTGCCCTTCCTGCGGTCTTAGGTCCTGGGTCCTGAGCCATCACTTAAGGGGTCCCATGTACAGGAGGCCAAGTGAAATAACACTGGACACATCTGCCATGAGCCCTAGCAGGTGTTTCCTTAAGGATATTAGTCTCTCGAGACTGACCTCTGATAATGCCTAACAACCTGATGCAGTCCTAGGAGCCTCAAAGGAGGCGGCGAGTTCTCCTGGACAACTACAACGCCGGGTGGAAACTTTGCTGGAGCTGGCCGTGCCCTGAAGCACATTCCGTGGCAAGGTTAACGGACCAGGTCCCTGAAAGAGCCGGGAGAGAGCGGGCACCAAGTAATGCAGTGCAACAAGACCCTTCTTGGTCAACCCAACAGAACATCCTATTTCAGGACCTTTTGGTTAAAGACCTTCTATTGAAGATGACAGTCCTCAGATCTCCTACTTTCTGGGACTTGAACCCAGAGTGCCTCACAGGATCCCTGACAGGGGGAGTACATGATGCGATGCTCCATTTCTGTGCCTTCCGATGGGAGGTGCTGGGTTGATCTTGGGGCCAAACACATTGACATGACAGGCTCCCCCGAGAACCGACAAAGCATGCTCCACTCCTGGTGCAGGCTTCACTCCATGTGTGTTTTATAGCTTCCTGGTCATGAAATCACCACGCCCGTGATGACGCGTGTCCAATTTGACTGATTACACACATTATTTCAGAGCGAAGATAACACGGTTGCATTCCCCGTTGCGACGCAGCTCAAGTTCCTGAAAGGGAAAGTGCTGTACTTCCATCATGTTCACACAAGTCTGGAATGGCCCTCCGATCTCACATGCTTTTTGTATAGCCATTATCCATCATGGCCTGGATAAAGCCCTATCAACTAAATCCTTTAATGGTCTCATATTATTATGTACAATTTCACAATGAAATAACAGCTGCATTATAGCCAAAGATGTTTTACAATTATACATAAACTCAACCGTGAGTCAAAAACAGTCAAAAATCTGTGTGGAGAAAAAGGGCTACCCTGCACATTTGTTATTCAATGACTGTGACAGGTCCTTCTCTTTCTAGTGGAAATGATTATTAGCATTTGTAAGTTGCAGTTTAGCACAAGGCATTGATTTTTCTGTTCCAATTTTCTCTTTTCTGTGTGGATCAGAGATTCTTTCCTGAAAGACAAACAGGTCGACACACACACACACACACACACACACACACACACACACACACACACACACACACACACACACACGCGCGCGCGCGCACACACACATGCAATAAAGACAGTGTTCAATTTATATTGTCCTTTATCAGAAATTGGCTGGCTCTAGCATTTATCAGTAAAAGTATTCAATTTTATAAACTGCTGTATCCTGTTCAGGACTTGCTAAGTGTTATTTTACTGAAATCCCAAGCTAAGGTAATTTTATTAGAAGTTGTTATAAGTAGGTTTAGGGTTAGTTGTTCAATTTATATTGTCCTTTATCAGAAAGTGGCTGGCTCTAGCATTTATCAGTAAAAGTATTCAATTTTATAAACTGCTGTATCCTGTTCAGGACTTGCTAAGTGTTATTTTACTGAAATCCCAAGCTAAGGTAATTTTATTAGAAGTTGTTATAAGTAGGTTTAGGGTTAGTGTTTGCAGAGATTTGCAGTCTGTATTAGTCTGTATTAGCAATCACAGTGATATTTCTGTATGTTTTTTTTCTGGAAAATCTGTGGAAAGTGTAAACTGGAAAGATACAGGTAGTAGGTCAGAGGCTGTGTATGCTCATGGCAGAGTTCATCACAGTTAATACATGCTTGCATTGTAACAATTTAAATACAAATGATCCAGCATCAATTTAAGTCAGGAACTCATCTAGCATTTCCAACACGTCTTCCAAAACATCAAACTTATAGTCAAAGCAGTCATTGAGCAATTATGGGTTCTGTAATGCTCTATGTGTAGATTAGGCTATTTTAGAAACCGGATCAATAAGACACAGCATAAAAATTGACAGATCTAGATTAAAGATTACATCAGAGCATCACAGATTTTTTCAGGAGGGATGTCTGTTGATAAAATGGATTAAATATAAATGAAGAGAAAAAGAGTAATGTCATGACATTTAAAATAATGGAGAGAGTCATAAAACAATGGATGCTTACAACAATGAAAAAAGCAAAATGCTATCAAACACTGTCACTTCAGCAGAGTTCATCTACCCACCTGTCCACTAGTTTTATTACGCTAATTACTAAATGTCAGATTTTGCCACACCTTTTTGAAGTTGATAAATGTATGGAATTGGATTTGGATGAAAGCCATGTGGCAGAAATGGGGCTATGAAACAGAGTTTGCCCGCATTTACTGAGACACTGGATTTATGGTCCGTTTTACTATGTTGGTAAAATGTTAGGGCTCTAATAAATTTTTTTAAATGCTTCTGAAAACGTATAGTTTCAATTTGGAATTAAAGAAATAAATAATATGTATTTTTACTTTTTATTTATTTATTTATTTATTTATTTATTTATTTATTTATTTATTATATACATTCATTTACTTAATACATTTCCCAGTGTAGACCTGATGAACCTTTTTGAGTCTTTTACCTTTTTTCATCTGCCTTCTTTATTCCCTCAACCTGTGCCATTTCCAACCCAGCAACGTGTTTTTGAATCAAGACAGGTGCATCCATACTCTAAGGAAATTTCTATCTACCCTCTTTTGCATACTTAAGCAGAGATGCTGAGTTTGCTTGGTATCTCTGCGATTGACATGGGAGGTCAAGAGTACTGAATGTCTTCTCTTTGACTCTGAGAATGACTGTAGCCTTGGCATGATTCAGACTCATGAGGATGAATGTGTTTCTGTGGAGCCACTCAGGGGCAGAGCCAATTTTTATCTGAAAGAAAACTCACTAGGAATTTGTCATTTCAATTGGTTGTTTAAGGCGATGTGGAACCTCATTTAAGACAGCAGGATGAATACAAATTACACACTGCTGCTACATGTACTTTATCTGAGCCTTTGTAAACTTTTCTTTGCATCATTGAGAAGAGAATAAAAATACCAATCTTGAAATGCACTTAGTGGGTTATTACATACTTCTACATCTTGAGTGAATTGTTAGCCATTTAAAGTAGCAAAGACATTACAGTTTTTTTGGCACTGGAATTCTGGAGAAGTAAGAATTTGAAAATAAGTCCTACAATGCCGCTTTCAGGGAACCACCAGCCATGCCCCCCCTCAGCACTCAGCACACTCGGAGCACCTCGCCTTCATATTAATCACCTTCACCTGTCTCCACCCCCCCTCTATAAGGCCCCCCATTCACACTCACTCACCGTCCGATCTATGGTTCATTCTGGCGATCATCCCGGGACTACCTGTGTTTCGGAATATACCCTTTTTCCGGTACATGCTGCTTCCTAGCTTCTGTTTTTTTTCCCAAGGCTGATGAACGTCCTATTAGTATTCTGTTTTCCGACTCTTGATCAAAGCGTGACAGCCGCATTCGCAGATTGCATTGGAGAGGCAGATGATTGAGCGAATTAGTCAGTTACCTAATACAGGATTATCCTTTGTTTTTTTTTTCCATAGTAAATCATTATGAATGAGCTCAAAAAGCCGGGTGTATTTCTGTCTCATCTCAGGTTCACTGCTATGTGATTGGATTTGTATGCATTGGCTAGAAGTTTTTATATGATATGATAATTATTTTGATGTAGGAGCGATTCCACCCACTTCTATCCTAAATTTAGCCATTAGGATAAGTAGCATAAAAACAACTTTGGGAAGCAGGGTAGAAATTGTACTGCAGCTTTGGTGTGCACTAAAGAGCTGAAGCCCTTTTATGTTAAAGAATATGGAGTATCACTATGTGAAATTCATGGATCTCATCTTCATATGGGATTTTTCTGTTTTTGTCACTCTTTCTCATCCAGCTTTCATAGCTTTTTTATTGTCATCTTTTTTTCTCTGTGGCTCTTGTTCTTTCATATTCATGAATTTGAATTCCCTCTCTCTCTCTCTCTCTCTCTCTCTCTCTCTCTCTCTCTATCTATCTTGTGTATCCTCCTCTCAACCTCTTCATCCTTCTACTTTTTCTTTCTCTACCTCACACTCACTCAATTCAAATTTAAATTTAAGTTTGCTTTATTGGCATGACAAACGTTGCACATTTATATTTCCAAAGCAATTGCAGCATACAAATATTGCAATAAAATTAAATGTTTACAAAGAAAAAGAGAAAGTAAAATGCATTATTTGAGAACTAAATAAAAGAAAAATTGTGAAATATAGTGTATAAAAGAGGAATAAAATACAGTTTAAACAGATATCTAAAAAAGCAATATATACAATAAAGTAAGAGAATAATTATATTACAAGTTATATTACACTTTAAAATAAAGTGATATGAGTTATCTCCATGTATAAGAGACTTCAGATCAGGGCAGATTGAATGTTTTCTCTTATTTTGTTGGTGTTGTGATTCAGAGCATCAGTGTGATGAGGGTCAGTAGATGTTAGTAAAATATCAGAACATCAGAGAGATGATTGTTATTTTGCTCATCTCTTGATATTTCATTGCCTTAGTATATGTGAGTGAGGGTCACTGAGTTTTAGATGTTTCCAAAATAAGATTGCCCTTTTTTGTATTTTTATGTTTGGTGGATATTTGCCAATTCTGCCCTGTATGCGTTATTTGTTGTGTACTAGTGCACGCGTAATATATATATATATTTTTTTACAGAATTCTGCATGCAGGGTCTTAATTAAATGTTTTTCCCATTTTGTGAATTGTTGATTTGGATTTGTCAGTGGACCTCACACCTCACTGCCATAGAGGGCAATCAGCTCAATTACTGATTCAAATATTTTCAGCCAAATTCTAATTGGGATCTCTACAGGACTTTGTTTTATGGCATTCTCTCTCTCTCTCTCTCTCTCTCTCTCTCTCTCTCTCTCTCTCTCTATCTTACTTCACATCTCTTCAGTAGATGTTAGTAAAATATCAGAACATCAGAGAGATGATTGTTATTTTGCTCATCTCTTTCTCTCTCTTTTTCTCTCTCTCTCTCTCTCTCTCTCTCTCTCTCTCTCCTCTATATGCCTATTGAAAACTGCTCTTTATCTCTCTTTGCTCTGACGGTGTTCTGGTCTCTTCCCCTCTTCAATGCTAATGAATGGATTCCATTACAGCATGTTATCTCGGTCTTTCTCTCTCCCAGGTGTCTTCGCTTTCGTCTTGCTCCAAATTGATTAAACTGAACCAAGTACAATGTAAAATGTAAAGTGCAAAACTCACCGCCACTGGCTACAAACCCAGCTTTTACTGGAAGAACTGTTTTTTGCAGATTTTTAAATATTTATTTTTGCTCCCTGTATACGGTAAATTATAAAAGTTATTTTCTGTTTCATTGTAATCATGACATGTGGATCTCATTATAACAAAAATCATCCTACAGTCCTAGTGTTGTTGCAAATTTCTTTTTTTGTGATCATGACATTTTTGTCTTTTTATTATGTTGTTTTTATTGTTCTGGAGGCAGCAAAATCCCAACGCATGATAAACAAATTTGTTTTATTTTAATTTGACTTTAATAGCTATGTAAATGAAAACCTTTATTTGACTGGGAAAAAAAAACTTGATGTGATACTTGATGGTGAGTTTTATTATTTTCCATCTGCAGCCAACTATTTTATTATTTATGTCACAAATTATCTCAAGAAGTTTTCACATAACTGATCCAGTCGGTGTAGCTTATTTTCCAGGCTATTTGGTCTTTTCCCTCTTTTTTACTATTCCTATCCTTTTCTGCTTTCTACTCTTTCACTAAATTCACACAAGATCTTTATTTGCTTATATGAAATTATGGTTTGTTAATTAGCCATCTGGATTCTGTTCTGTGTGTGTGTGTGTGTGTGTGTGTGTGTGTGTGTGTGTGTGTGTGTGTGTGTAAGAGGAGAGCGAGAGTGTTTGCCAGTTTTTTGCTACACTGCAATATTAATTATCTAATTAAATGTATGTGTGATATTAAGTATGAGGCTACTATGCTACATACAACAAAAACCAAACACTCTTTTAAATCATTAATTCAATACAGTTCTTCTCTTGTAAGATTTGTGTGTGATTTTTGCATGCCTTTTACATGGACACTTAAAATTACTATGCCTATGTTATGATTAAATCTCTTTGCAGCATCAACATGGAGTCCAGTAACAGTACAGAATTGAACTGAACTAAGTACGTCTTTAGATAAAATTTGGGCAGTAACAAGTGCATACAGGACAAATAAATTAACTAGGAATTTAAAGTTTTAGTCTGCTAGATCATGTTAGATGAATTTTCTGAAGCATTTATGACATGCTTAGTGATAGGACATAGGGCATCAAAAAATAAATTTTCTTTCTGTGTGTAAATGCAAATATCTGTTTATTTTAAGCTACTAAAATTAAACAAATCAATTTGTATTTTGGGCATGTTGTATATAACACATAGAAAAGTAAATATATACTTAAACATTTATTGCTTCATGTCTTTTTGGAGAAATTGAATAAATGGTTGGTTGGTTCATCTTTCTTGGATTGTAAATACAGTGATAGCCAGAGCATTTAACCCAGCTGCCTTTTGTCACAAAAGCAGCTCTGATCCATCACAAGACCCAGATTTTAGCAGCAGATCTTTCAAGTCATGAACTGTAAGTTGTGAGGTGGGTTCCCCCTGGATCAGATTTGTTTGTTGAGCACATCCTGCACAGGCTTGATCGAGGGGAATTCAGAGGCCAATTCAACACTTTGAAAGCTTTGTCATGTTCCTCGAACCATTACTTAAGAGTTTTTGCAGTGTGTCATGGAGCATTATACTGCTGAAAGAGACCACTGCCATTGGGGAATGCTATTGCCTTAAAGCGGTGTACTGGGTCTGCAACAATGTGGTAGGTAGTACATGTCAAAGAAACATCCACATGAAAAGCGAAACCCAGTGTTTTCTAGCAGAACATTGCCAGGAGCATCATACTGCCTTTGCTGTAAAGCCATACTACCTTTGCCGTTGCCCAGGTAAGTGATGCACATGAACCCAGACGTCCACATGAAAAATGTGATTAATAAGACCAGGCTATCTTCCTCTATTGCACCATGGTCCAGTCGACTTCCTTCTTAATATATCCCACTCTTAAATGTATGGCATTGTAACAGAACAATAAATGTTACATTTACTTTACCTGATTGATTGATCACTATTTATGAAAGCTGGTAATATCAGCAAGTATCAAATCCTTTTCTGGTAACTATGTAAACATGTTTTCTACACAGGTGGTCTTCTTTTTTGGTTTCATTAGCTGGCTTTAAACATGCACTTTATTGCCAAAGGTTTGCAGACACCTGGTTAGAACTATGGCATGTGCTTTTTGAGCATTGCATTAATTTAGTCACAATTTGCTGGTATAAAAACCTCCACTCTTCTGGTTGATGTTTCACTACATTTTGGAGTGTATTTGTGGATATTTGTTATTTTTCAGACACAGGGGTTTTAATAATTAAGTCAGGTATTGATGTAGGTGAGGTAAGGAGGCCTGGGGTGCAGTCAGTGTTTTAATTCATCCATGTTCATAATGTTCAATCAAGTGAAGGGAAAATTTTATGCGACTGCATCCAAAGCAGAAGTGGCAAAAGTACACACATCCTTTACTTAAGTAGAAGTACAGACACTCATGTTTTGAAATGCTCAGGTAAAAGTTGAACTACTGATTATACTTTTTTACTCAAGTGAAAGTAAAGAAGTCTTGGCTCTGACATGTACTTAAGTAAAAAAGTAGTTATTACTTCTACCTGTTTTAGTGTCACACTGGTAACTGGACCTCACATCATATTAATATTAGATGCAGAGATGTGTGGACATTGTTAAAAAGTACAGATTGATGTTCTAGGCTATGGCATTGAGGAGGAAATGTGCAGAAGTGGAAGGTTATAATAATATGGCATTTAAAAAATGCAAGCTAAATAAACAGTCTAATTTAAAAAAAAAAAGAGAATTTTTTGAAGTTCTTTTTTTTGAAATTCTCTTTTTTTTTAAACAACATAGAACCCAAATGCAAAAAAAAGAGAAAAATCCAACCACAATTATTGGCACCCCTGATCTTAATACTTTGTACAACCTCCTTTTGCCAACAAGACAGCACTTAATCTCCTCCTATAACATTTCACAAGATTGGAGAACACAGAGAGAGGGATTTTTGACCATTCTTCTTTGCACAATCTTTCTAGATCATCCAGTGTCCTGGGTCCTCTCTTATGCACTCTTCTCTTTAGCTCGCCCCACAGGTTTTCGATTGGGTTGAGGTCTGGGGACTGAGATGGCCATGGGAGGACCTTGAGTTTGTGACTGCTGAACCACATGTTTTTTTGCCACATGTTTTGGATCATTATCCTGCTGAAAGACCCAATGACGACCCATCTTCAGCTTTCTGGCAGAGGCTATCAGGTTTTTATTTAAAATATCCTGGTACTTCAAAGCGTTCATAATGCCATGCACCCTAACAAGGTTCCCAGGGCCTTTGGAAGAGAAACAGGCCCACAGCATCACAGATCCTCCACCATACTTCACGGTGGGCATGAGGTGCTTTTTGGCATACTCATCTTTTGTTTTACGCCAGACCCACTGTTTGTTGCCAAAAAGCTCAATCTTAGTCTCATCTGACCAAAGCACACGATCCCAGTTGAAGTCCCAGTACCGCTTAGCAAACTCCAGACGTTTACGTTTGTGAGTGTTAGTGAGAAAAGGCTTTTTCCTTGCATGCCTCCCAAACAGCTTGTTGGCATGTAGAGAGCGTCTGATGGTTGTTTTGGAGACTCTGTGACCCCAAGATGCCACTCTTTGATGCAATTCTGTGACGGTGAGCTTGGGAAATTTTTTTACTTCTCTTACCATCCTCCTCACTGTGCGTTGTGGCAAGATAAACTTGGGACCTCTTCCAGCCTTGTTTGTCACTGTTCCAGTTGTTTTAAACTTCTTAATGATTCCTCTGACTGTAGATACCGGCAAGTTAAGGCGAGTGGCTATTTTCTTGTAGCCATTGCCTGACTTATGAAGGTCGACACACATCTGCCTTACTTGAATGGTGTGTTCTCTTATATATATATATATATATATATAATGTGCGCACACATTATATACACATATATACATGAATGTGAAACGTTGGGCAGAATGTACAGTAAGGATATAAAGATATAAATATACATATAAAAAAAACAGTGCAGATGTAATGAGGAGTAATAAAGATATACTATGTAATATGTACATTATATGTATAAAGGTTGATTTAATTAATTAATAATTAATCGCACATGTCTATCTGTACTAAATGTACCATATTTTGATACTTCCTGTTTTTAATACTTTAAGCATAATGGACATGGAGAAATATAAATGCAACACAGAGCATGAAGACAAAAAAAAATATTGTAAATGTTTTAAAGTAATAATGGTGGTTTAAATTACGTAAATTACCAAGACACCAAACGAAACCCACAAAATGCCACCCAGAGGGTTAATTGTGTGAATCATGGCGAATTTGGTGTTTGATTTGAGACTTGGCACATAAATAAAACAAAAGTTTACTTATTAAAAATATTTTTTTGCTAAAAGTTTATTTTTTTTTCTTTATATCTAAGTAAAGAAAGGACGTCGGGAATAAGTGTATGTTTTGCTAGAGGTTTTAATTTCGCCTCTTTTATATTTGGTTGTTTATTTATGTATATATATTTTTTATAAAAATTGTAAAACAGAAATGCGCGCTGAATTGATTTAATGAAATGATGCGCGTTAATGAAATTTTGAATTTTGTGCTTTGTAAAAGAATTAAAATTTTGATGATATATATATATATATACAATACAAATTAAAAATGTTGTTACCTAATGAATGTGTTCAGGCTGAACATCCACATATGGAATACAAGCAGAGTAAAGATGATGATGATGATGATGATGATCAGGTGATCAGGAATGTCTCTGTTCTCAGTTATGTTTACATCACTGACTCCCTCTGTCTCATCCACGTTAGCTTTACTTCTTGTTGCTTTCTGCCTGCTGATTCTTAGCTTCGTAAACTAGTCTACATCTGTGGTGAGTGAGAGACAGGACTTTATACACCAGTGAATTGAAAAAGACACACAATGACAGGAAATCAGTTGGTGGGCTGAAATCAGTGCGCAGTGAAAATAAAAAATATTGACATTTTACCAAATCAATGAATTAAAACTAAAGTAACGAGCCGGTTTTAAAAATGTAAGAAGTAGAAAGTACAGATATTTGTGTAAAAATGTAATTAATAAAGTAAATAGTTATATAGAAGAATAAATTGTGGAGTAAAGTACTGATAACGAAAAAATCTACTTAAGTAAAGTAACAAAGTATTTGTAGTTTGTTACTTCCCACCGAAGACATCTCATACAATTGTGTGCCTTCAGCTTTTGCAAAAGAACAACATATGACTGGGAAAGTCAGGTGTCTTGATATTTTTGTCCATATAGTGTATTAGTCTGTTTTATTACGTTGTTTTTTGCCAAACATCTTGATTTGGACATTGGTTGTGACTAGAGAGCAGAGTAGAGCAAAAAAGAAAAATATTGTGTTAAAGTATTAAACACTAATTTAAAACTCCCATTTACTCTTTTAATGTGACAAGCATGAGAGGATAGCTAAGAAAGAATGTAACCAAAACTGTTCCTTGTCATTGACAAATCTTCAGCAAACACGTTATTCTGGACAAAGCCACAGTAGGCACCTAGGACCACTAGGTGAGAGGCTATAGATCACACCCTGGCTGGGATACTAATCCATCAGAGGGCACTATGCACACACACTCATTCAGTCATTGGGGCGATTTGTCATACTCAGAATTCTACCTGCATGTTTTTAAAATGTGAGGGGAAAAAAAGACCCTGAAGGAATTCCCAGATGAGCAGGAGGAAAACAGGATGCAAAAAACTACGCTCAACCTGAAAAACTGTTCTTGTGTCAGCCTTGACACTAAACCACTGGTTGCTAATTTTTATGGCACAAAACCTACAAAAAGAGAATTCATGTCTTTGCTGATCTTAATCTCTGCAGTACAATGCAGAATATTCTAAAGAGGAGCTGCAACAGAAGGAGGAAAACAGAAGACAAAAATTAGAAGAAAAACAGAGGGAGCATACTGGTGCAGATGTAGACTGAGTGTTTGCTCTGCACTGAATAAAATCTACTCATGTTTCTACTGGACAAGCTGGTGGAGACATGTCTGCTGATGTGAAAATACAAAATGAACCAGTTGTACATGGGTATAAAAATTCCCAAGTATGCAGAAGAAGGTTATTAGAATCGAGTCCACTTGTTTCCACTTGTACATCTTATTAATGCAGTGTGCAGGGAAAAACGATGACATAAGGATCATATCTTCTGTTTATGTCTCTAGTTATAATTATGTGCTTGTCTGTTGGTCTTCTGAGTACACCCACACATATAATTGCATAGCCACTCTTCCATCTGAAAAAGTATTCTCATCTGACAAAAAAATAAATCTAGAGCATAATTTACTTAATCACCTTTGGCTGAAGAAGTACTGTATTCTACAAATTTGTTTTGCCCTTTAGGCTTTTTTTTATAACTAAGTTTAAAGATGACATATTTTCTGTTCATTTATTTATTTATTTATTTATTTATTTATTTATTTATTGCCTTTCCTCCATGTTAATCAAGCATGCCCTTCATTCTGAATAGGCATCCATCACTCACAGTGCAACTAAACATATACAGATATCAGTGGCAGGCCTTCAGGGCTAGTAAGGTCTTCTCTATTGATATATCAGAATCACTGGCGTGTGTCTATATTATATTTTTTCCTATAATAATAATATAATATAATATCTATGATATATTTTTTTCCATGAATGTGTATTAAATTATTTCCAGTATATCCAGTCTGTTCTTATCATTTTATAGCTCTTGTCTAGGACTGTATGTTTATGTTAGAGTTTCTATCTAATCAGATATCAGACATCACTGTAGCCAGGGTCAAATAAAGTCTGCCTTGAGGTCTTCAGAATCAACAGTGCGGGCACCTGTAGCTTCAAGTACATAAAAATGAAGCTTTTGCTTTAAACACCAGGGCCATTTATCAGGTGTACAATAACATCAGCATTTTTTAATGGTCAGAGAGCACACTAGTCAGAGCTTGCAAACTGCATTTGCTGAAAACTGCACAAGCTCAAACATATTATTTATACTTTATAGCTGTTTTTTGATTACACATTGGCCGCAGATATTTTCAAGACAGACTTTTTAAAACAAGCTGGACATCGTGAGGAAGGACGATGGAAGGACAGTTTTCAGCTTTTTTTTTTCAAGAACCATTTATACGTTTGCATTTTTTTTTCTAACTGTAGAAGATGCACAAAAATACACAAATTGCCTTGATTCTAATTCGGCAGGAAGGCTGTAATCCATGGTCAGAGAACGCAACAGAAATCCCAGGGTCATTTTATAAGTTTAATAATGATGCTACTGCTATTTACCATTTTGGACTTGGCCCTAATTTTTTCCCAAGAAGTGTACTTACTTCTAAATAGTGGATACTAAATTCACTATTTACTGGTTGCATTAATGGATCTCAAATGTTCAAAACTAGTCAGAAAAGATAGAAAACTTTTTACATTTGCCAGTGCACAAGTAAAGTACCTGGTTGAATCCTCAAGGCTTTTATGACTTTGTGGAGTTTTTTGAATTTGTTGATTTTTTCAACCGCTGAAAAGTGTGCTGCAGCAAGTGTGCCGGACTGAAACAGAGTGCACTGATTAGTTGCATCAGCTAGAGGTGTAGTCTTACCGCTCATTTCGGAGGGCGGAGCCAGGAGTGTCTGGCAATGCCAAATAAAGAGCTGAAAGACACCATTCTTGGGGGGAGAAGACACACCAAGCAGAGGAGAGCATAAGGGTCTCTGAATGGTGATTAAGCGCAGGCATACTTCAAAAAGAAGGCAAGCTGGTCCACGAAGGAGCTCGGTTGGAGGCCAAGGAAAGACAATCTGATCCGCAAATGGGTTCAGGCAGACGATGAGGAAAGGTGTGCAGAACCGTGAGTGTGGCTGATCCCCAGCGTAAGTACTAGGAAGGAAGCTCTGCTTCTTGAACGAATGCATATCTGTTTTTCTTCTAGCATAGAACTAGTAAGTCTCTTACACTGTTGCCGAAACCCAAGAAGGAAAGCAGGGGTCTTGCCATGGAGTCTTTGTTGCTGGGTAAACTGGTCAAGGCACTTGTTGAGCTCCAGCAGCCCAACACCAGGCCCTCTTTCTAAGTGTGCATGGAGCAGTAACAGCGTTTCAGACAGAGGCCCAGCTTGCCACCCAGCAACTGCCTGCCGGACACATGCTCGAATACTGTGACCTGAAGCAGGCAATTCTGCAGCAAGTAAGACGGACCCAGGAGCAGCACAGACAGTGTTTCCGCTCCCTTATACACCGCAAGTTTTTACCCAACAGCTCTGCGACGCCTGCAGGAAGTGGTTGCTAGACGAGGAGTAAAGTGGCGACAAGATCCTCAATCTCGTGGCACTAGAGTAGTTTGTTGCACGGCTTCCGGCAAGGACAACAGAGAGGGTCCATTGTCAGTGTCCAGCATCGGTGGATAAGGTGGTCCAGCTGGCCGAAGAACACTTGGCGGCATTCCCCTGTCACTTCCCACACTTCTCTGCTTGGCTTATCCCCCCTGAGGCTGGTGTCTGGTGTCAGACTGAAAGAGAGCACACTGATTAGTCTCAACAACTACAGCTTCCTTGCAAGTGTAAAAACACAGCAATGAAAACAAGCCAGCTTTTTCACTTCTGGTTCCATTTTGTAAATTTTTTTATTTTTATATTTATGCCTTTTTTTGCTCCAAAATCTCTCTCTTTCTCTTTTGTTCTCATTGTATCATTCTTAAATACACTGTAGGTTTTTCTTTTAAAGCACAATAGCAGCTGCAGTTCATCAAGACAATTCAATGGCAAGGAAGAGAGAAACAGAAAGAAAGAGAGACTCATGAATCATGGAGGAAGGAGTGAGATGGGTGAGTTGATCAGATTGAGGGTTTGAAGCTTCAGATTGTGATTCCTGCTTGATTGAACACTGGTTGAAATTTCAGAAAGTGAGCAAAAGAAATGGCAAGTCCATTTACAAAGGTAAAAAGGAAAGTGGGAGAGAGAGAGAGAGAGAGAGAGAGAGAGAGAGAGAGAGGGCGAGAGACAGAGAGACAGACTCTCCACTCCAGTTCAGTGGATGTTTTAAATTGAGAGACTCAACTAGTAAAGAAGCAAAAGAGACAGGTTGACAAAAAGAAAAATAGGATGACTATTACTGAGAAAAGAATAGATGTGTTTAAAGGTGTAGAACTGCAGAAGAAAGGAGAGAAGTAAAAAAAAAAAAAACATTATACAAAATAATTGTGGATTTAAAATTATATTTTTCACATCAGTTAAAAGATGAGCTTCATAAACTTACCGTAATTTCCGGACTTTTAAGCGCACCAAATACAAATTTGACAATTTGACAAAGATTTTTATTTTGAACATAAATAAGCCGCAACTGTCTATAAGCCTACACTGAAACTAATAAACTTTACACAAGCTTTAACGAATGACAGTGCCTGTTACATGGCTTGTATCTAAACAGTAGCCTACCAAGAAAGTCATTGTTCACTGTCTTCCTCCTTCCTTTCACAACAATTTCTCTCAGGAGTTTTTCTTTTGGCATCGTCGTGTGTTAAAAAATCACCATCGGTGAAGCTTTTCTCCCGATGCCGTGCAGCTCAGAACACGGGTGAAGTGCGTTTTTTTTTCATGCCCAGTCGTTTTTAGCATGATGTTGCCTTTCCTGTTGACAGTCCGAGTGAGCGGCAGGTCAAACGTCAGTATTTATGATGTGGTGCGGCCCGATTCAGTGGAAGCGTGATTTAATATAAAGAGTTCCATCGGTTAACCTTAATCCGTTTGGCAATTTATTTGTTCTAATGTTACAGGGCTCAGTTTTTGCTGGCATGGCGCTTTTGCAACCGAGAAAACCCCCGGAAAAAAACATAAATTTAACCACTTGATTGTTTAGGCCACGAGTTTCAAAGCGTGGGGAAAAAGTAGCAGCTTAAAGTCTGGAAAATACGGTAGATGTGCGAGGTGTGTGTATGCTAGTCGTAGTGTATTGTGCTAAAAATGTGTTTGTGTGGACACAAATGCAGTAATAAGATGCTTGAAAACTCTAGACAGCTAGTGCACACTAAGTTTATTCAGTAGACCTGTTTTTCATCATTCACTAATTTAAATCCACCACTCAGACTCTTTAAATGTTCATTATTTGTAGATAAAATTGCTGACTGTCTCTTTTTACTTTTACTTTTTACTGTTACACTTCACACTTGAGCCAAAGAGTGTCTGATGCGTCTTTTAGACTTTTCAGGATTATAATGGCTACGGTCTTAGGCATAGGCTACAATTTGACAGGTACACTGAAATATGCTAAATGCATTCTTTCTTATTGTTTCAGTTGGTAAAATGAGAAAGACCCAAATGCTGGGAGAAATTTATTAGGTGCAACACCACCAAAAAATGTCAATAGATCAAACCAAATTGGAATCCAGATACCTGCAAAATATCAATGAGGAGCAAAACAGAGAATCGAAAAATGGGTTATAAACTCTGAACATCATTGGCAAAATGCTTGATGAAACTGGGGCTTCTTAAATAACTTTAGGTGAAATTGCTTTCAGCTTTGTGTGATTACTGACCATGTGAATGTGACAGAGTCTGTTGCTGGAAAGGAAATGAAGTCTCTGGTGGCCATATTTGAATAAAATGGTGTTTTCTAGAAAGTTCTTGGAGTGGACTGTCATTTTTAGAGTCCACTGTAGTTCAAGTACTTGAAGAAAGCCTGCACAAGATTAGCATTGAGATAAAATCTATTTCAGGTTGTTTTGATGGAATTTATTTATGATTTCTTAAAATCAGTGTCAGATGCCAGAATAATATTCTTTTAAATATTTGCCATAACCTGATTTTTGGGGGCTTTTTTTTATATTTCTGGCAAATTTCAGCCTCAAAAATATTCCAGTTGGTTTTCCCAGAATACATACATTCCAAAAACATTGTTTTCACAATTTTATATTTTTAAAATCATATTGTCATATGATCTTTAATGATGAACATGACAGACCACACTACAATTTTAATTTCATGTTTGAATGCTGTGTAAAAAATTTAGGTGATTGTATGCCAAGTAAATGTTTCATTTTAGTCCAAATTTAAAAGAATTGTAAAACATCTATAGCTCATAGACCAGATTTCAGATTTTTTTGTAGACAGAAAGCTGTATGGATGCAGTGTCAGTGTAAGACCTTGATCATATTAATACATTCACCTTATCTACACTGAAAGAAAAGCTAATTACTGCCTATAAGTGTTTATCATCCTATCATTACATTAGATTTTGACCACTAAAAATTAATATTTGAATAGACCAGCTTTGAAAATAAACCAGAATCAGTAATTTAAAGTGAACAATTAAATTTAAACAAAAGACAACGAGAGTTAAGTTACTCATTTGTTTAAATTATGCAAATTTACATTCCTTGTATGTTTGTATATTTTCAAATTATGGTACTAGTTGAAATGGTGTGTGTATAACATGATGCAATATGAATGATGCAGTATTCTGTCTACACTAGAAAAAATACACTTTTTTGTCTGTGTAATCAGAGCCTTAGTCATTAAAATGTTAATCAATACACTATTAGATAATTGTCTTAACTTCTTGAAAATGCTTCGGACATCATGCTCCTGGCTGGTCAACAGACATTACAGATCAAGATTTGAAAAATCACATCTGAGTCACACAATTATATTGACACTCAGCTTTACGGCTGTTTGCAATCAACGAGCTGAACCCTGTGAATGGTTAAGTATTATGGGGAGCTTTTAACACAAGAACATGAAGTTAAACTGTCAGGAATGAGTGTGTCCTCATTCACTCTAAATCCTAACTCCCACAGCTGAGGTGAAACCTGAGATCACCTTCTCTCATAAGGCTTTTTTTGTAAACTCCTTTAGCTTCAATGTGCTAACACACATCAAGTTATCCTTGAAAAAGGTTAAAGCTCTTCACACATACAGTATTTCAGTTATTTATCCTAGTTTATCACGTTACTGAAATGGCAGTGATTAAACTGGTTTCCTGTCACTTAGATTATAATACTCAATTACAAAGTGGCTTTTAATACTATAATATGCAAATTATTTTAGTGTTCCACATGACTATGTTTTGGAACCACTGCTTTTTCTCCTTAAATATGGTCTTACAAGCTTTTACCCACAAGCTACATTAAAATACATATAATAGAAATCTTCGAATTATTCACAAAATAGAGGGTGTTGTAGGTTATATATTAGGTGTCAGGCCAGAAAAACTTTCAAAAATCTGAAGTTCAGTAGAACAAGGTTTAAATGAAACAATCAGACAAATAGGGAAAACGGCAAATTATAAAGTAAATGAAAGTCCTATGAGCTCAGGTAATCCTATGGAAAGTTTAAGTCAGAAAAATACACACAATCCTGAGAAAGGTAGTACTAATTGAGTAGTCCTTGCTAGTCCGTGAGTGTTCTTCAGCGTGAACTGTAGAACTATATCACCATCAACAGTTTACATTTTTTAAGCAATTTTAAATAAAATGCCTGCATGATTAAATATTACATAAAATATTTTATAATAAATATGAAATAGAATAAATCAAATGAATGCAATTCACTTTTTATTATATTAATTATATTGAATAATCATAAATTGAATAAATACAATTTTAGTAAATAGAAATATTCAATCAAAAAGTTTACATTTGTTAGACCCCATTTGGGTAATACATACATCTCTGTGTGGGTGTTAAATTTAATATAACATTTTCTAGAGATATGATCTAATTAACTGTCTACTTATCTAGCATACTGAAAAAAAAACAAATGTCTTAATTACTTACATCCTTCATTCATTTACTCCCTTGATAGGTGATACTGCCTTTTAAGAGAAATTCTTAAAACTGAACATAAAACGCTAAAGAATTTACTTCCTGGTTAGCGGCTAACACTAGCGCTATGGTTTCTTTAGCATTTTAATAGATGGCCAAAATAAATCTCATATACGGTACAGAGTGAGTAGCCACAGTGACACAGTCACATTGAAGATACAACAAGTCCGACATTTATGTTGTTATTTCTGTCTTTATAGTTTATAAAACGTTCTTATAAGTTTTTTTTTCATTCCATGTCTTATGTTTCTCACTTTAAAACAAATTTTGTTTAATACTTTCTCAGTTTTGTCCTTTCATTGATGTTTTATGACTGCCTTATATTGGCTTAACTTGATGTTTGTTTGTCTGCCATTTTGTTTAGTTTTTTGCCTTTGATATTATATAAATTGCTCTTATCTAGTACTTGCATCAATCTCCACTATTAAGTTATTGTAATCCATTACACGGTATACTGTTAAAAACCAAAAAAAAAGAAAAAAAAAGAAGAAGCTCTATTACCATTACTAATCATAAAAAAAGTTATTTGAGCAGCTATAATATTCTATATAAGCATTAAAGCAGCTGCTTTATGTGGCACATAGTGCTGTGTAACAAAATGCAGCTCACAGGCTTCTATTAGTGATGCACCTTTAAGATTAAAACCGCCGCCCTCCTGCCTTGTTCACTGCAGCTCTTCCCAATATGGCTGCTGAAGTAGCGCTGTCCATTCAGCACCCCTCTGGCAGTTGTATTTGGAGCGCTTGCCTGTTGCGTGGCGGGAGGTGAGGCCAATGTCACAGCCTTTTTTAGAGACTGGAACGCCTGTTCTGCTCTCTCCGTCCTCTGGACTCGCTCAGGTTGTCCCTTTTTAATGAGATCTGAGAGGAGGGATGCTATAGAGGAGAAGTTAGGCACAAATCTCTGGTAGTAGCTTGCCAAGCCTAAGAAACTAAGTACCTGTCGATCTCTATTTTCTTTTCCTGCTTTTTTAACAGGCCTCAATATGAAACCCCAGGTAGTGTGCTTCGGTCAGCCCCTGATGGCACTTCCATGGATTTGCCATCAGACCGGTTTTCCTGAGCTCTCCCAGCACCTCGCGCAGATGGTGTAGGCGGTCTGTCTATGTTCTGGAGTGGATGACCACGTCGTCAAGGTAGGCAGCCGCAAAGTGCTGGTGTGGACGCAGGACTATGTCAATAAGCTGCTGGAAGGTGTTTTGTGCTCTGTGGAGGCCGAACGGGTCCGCTAGCGGTGCTGAATGCTGTCTTAGCCCTGGCCTCGCCAACGTGGGAATAAATCTGGCCCTTCCCAAGCCTTCCACCAGATCGTCCACTCTGGGTAGTGGGTAGCTGTCAAACTCTGAAATCTGGTTGAGCTTGCGAAAGTTGTTACAGGGTCTTTAGACTCCCGTCCGGCTTCGGCACCAACACTATGGGGCTGGAAAGTGGGCTGGCTGACTGCTAAATAATCCCATCATGCAACCTTTGGTCCACCTCTTCCTCGATAGCATGGCGACGGGCCTTCAGGACCCTGTAGGGATGCTGACGGACTACCACCCCTGGCAGCGTATTTATCTTGTGCTGAACCAGGTGGGTCATACCTGTTGTCACAGAGAAAACGTTTCTGGTTCGGTGGGCATGGGTTCATCCCTCGAAGAGGGTACCCAGGTGCCGGCACTGCTGGTCGTCTGACCTTGTTTGTCCATTTTTCCACTCCTGTCGTTTATGTACTGAACGTGGTTGGTAGCATGTTACATTTCCTTCCAGGCTCAATGTGGAAAGCGTGCACTCCAGTGCTTCGACTATCTCTTTTGGGTTTTTGGGATCTTGCATCCCTACAGCCTACCGTTTGGGTAGTGTCCTTATAAATTTGTCTATTGCCACTCTCTTCACGATTTTTGTGCCATTTTCCCTCGAGTTTGAGCCATCTCTCTGTAAAACGTAGCAGATCCTCCATCTGGGTCTTTGGCATATTGTTAGGCTTATATCCCCATTTGTGAAAATCTGCTTCGGCATTTCTTGGCAACAATCTTTAGGGGTTTAGGATTTCTTCCTTTAGTATATTGTAATTTTCTGCTGACCTTATAGGGAGGCTGTAGTACACAAGTTGGGCATCCCCTGTGAGGAAGGGAGCTATGAGCTGCACCCATCCATGTTTTGGCCAGCCCTTGTGTGTTGCAATGCACTCAAACGGGTGTAAAAATGTTTGTGGATCGTCCCTCGCAGTCATTTTATCTAGTAGGCATTACGCTTTCTGTGCTGGGCAAAGGACGGGTTTGCCGTCATCCTCTTGCTTTTTTTTTACAGCTTGAGGAGTTCTTGTGTAGCTGCGTGGATTCCTTTTACCATTTCCTGTATACAACTATCTGTTTTTTTATGTTTGTTTCCAACAGGTGTTTCAATATGGGGTCAAAGGTGTGGGGTGGGATGGGGATTTCCCATTTTGTGTTCCACAACCAGCATTTCTTCACCAGTGTAGCCACTCGCTCGTGAGAAGGGTGAAAAACATGCACCAGGAGAGTGGATTTTAATAGTTTTCATGGTATTTATTCACAGTGTACAGGTGTGATTGGGGAAAGGTAAAAGTAAAGCTGTGCAAGAGGATTATTTTTAGTCTGCTGATCGGGGCTCCTGCCCTCCTGCTATGTGCACCGCAACTCTCCACAATACCATGTGGACAGTGCCGCTGTCCATTCAGCAACAGTCTAGCAGTTGTGTTTGGAGCGCTTGCCTTTTGCGCATGTGGGACGTGAGGCTGACTTCACAGTATAAAGATTATACAATATATTTTGAAATTTCCATCAGCTATTCCTCAACTCGACCCCAAAACATCTCCCCTGTTGATATTTTAAAGCTTGTAAGCGAGTACACAAACCTGCAAATGTATTAAGAATCAGACATTAGCTGAGGTTCAATAGTCCTTCCGGATCAGAGGAAATGGTCCTCTTCTGTGTATGATCACCTGTACCATGTAAGCATTAAGTCTGTTTGCATCTCTGCTTATGCTTTTATGTCCCTTTTTATGCAGTATAGCTGGACTTCAACCTTTTAAAATCATGCAAGTAGGTGGAATGGCTTTTATAAACTTTCTCCACCCTAAAAAAACCCCACCGGGTAAATATTTGTGCACATACTGTAGGAGCACATATAGGCCCATTTTCTTGGGTGTAGACAAGCCTTTCCGGTGCAGAATCTCATTTAGTGCAAAGAAAGTGCACTTACTTAAGCCCTTAAACATGCTTCTTTATGAAAGGCCCTCTCTATTACTTTACCTCACACATTCCTTTCTGGATTTACACTACAGAGATACATTTTTAATATATATATATATATATATATATATATATATATAGCCTCTACCAATCTTAATCAAAATGGGGTTTTTTTCTATTTCAAGGGCAGCTATTAAAGCAAATTCTTCAGTTTTCCTTTGTGTAATTGCACCTTAGAGGGCATTTTTATTGTGATTAATATATGAATAATAATGTGGTCTAGTCAGCACTCAAAAAAAAAGGGGGTATGACCCTACTTATTATTTTGTGATAGTAATGGAAATTAATAAAAAAAAACCTCTTTCTTTGCCTTCTTGTTGTGAAAGGTGACATGGCACAAAGCAACCCAATTATAAAATCTGTTTGGATTTGAATGATCACTTTATTAAGAGGTGTGCCCAGATTTGCTGATGCAGTATCCAATACAGTCATCTCCTCTCTGTCCTTGTGCAGAATATGTGCAGTGAAGCATGGCAGCAATGGAAAGATCGATTCAATTTACTTTGTCCCAACTGTCCGTTTCAATTAATCAGATCTCCAATTTGACTGATTCGATCTTTTTGCCTGAGAAAGAGGATCTGAATGCAAATCAGATATGCCTTAATAAAGTACAAACGCGTATACGACGGGGCTAACATTTTATAAGGCACAATTATGAGATTTTGTATGTGAAGTTTTCTAAGTCTTATCTAATGTTTATACAAAACTCTAAATTCCTAATATGTGTGACCTTTGTCTAATATCTGCATTTTGACCCTTTTGAGGGAATTCTTGCTTAGGTTTAACGCACTTTATAGTCTGAGGGCTCTCAGAAAGAGTGTTTTCACCTTTAAGGTTATGTAGGAGCAATTTGCCTGAACTGTCCAAATACACTCATATATATGGTCTGAATTTGTTTCAAATGGCTAATGTAGCCTTAGATTTCTGTCCTCAGAAGTGGAACCTGATGTGATGATGGTGCATATGCCTCAATATTCAATATGTTGTGTGTTTTATTTATTTATTTATTTTTGTGAAATGCTTTCCTGCTCACCATGGTTACAAAGTGTGGATCTATTTACTATAGCTTTCTATTTCATTTTATATATGTATTTAATTATTTTCATCTTCTCAAGTGAACGAAATACATTTTGCTAGCATGTAGGATGATTTTGCTAAAGATTAAGACTCTGGTCCTTAAATCCTATTCCTCTGAGAATTTAATTCCTGCAAATCTGGAAAATTATTTCTTTTAAATCTCTCTCTCTCTCTCTCTCTCTCTCTCTCTCTCTCTCTCTCTCTATGTTACCTAGATTGGTGACATACTTTTTTGCTTTTAAGGATTTGCATCTATAAACATTTCCCCAAGCTGTATATAGTGGTGCATCTGTACCAGATAATGAAAAGTCAATCATACAGATGAAATAAGACAAAAAAACAGAGAACCATCATGACTCTTCTCACTAAACAATTATCTGTGGCTGTTTCCATTTCAGAATGAGCACAGGAGTGTTAAAGGAAGAAAGCATGGAAGTGAGTGATAGATATTGGTAAAATCCTGAGAACTAATAAATATCAACAACCTCAGCACTGTCAATGAGACAGACAAATAGATATCTGAATATCCGATGACATATACCTCAGCCACATATAGTGTTATTCTGAAAAAAGAGCCTAACACTCACTGCTATTTCAAAATGTCATCCTTCATGGCAATGTGTAACAATATGAAATATAAATGGAAATTTATTTTATGAGGACCTGAAAATATGAGCGCCCATTGCTCTGAAGTTCTTTAGTACTTATCTGTTATGACTTATGTAGTTGAAATGAAACTTGGAATGGATTAAGAGACAGAGTGTCTGATTCTTAAGCCGATACGTTTCTGAATTAAACCATATGGGCAATAAATGTGGAATGTGAGCCATTTAGATAAAGAATATCTAAATACAAATATTATATTCAATAAATCATGATATTGAGTCATATAGCAATACGTCTAAGAATTTAAATCATATAGTCAAATGAATCTTGTCAGAATTTAAATCTTATAACTGATGAGGCTCAAAGGTGAAGTATGAATATCTATGCATCTTTGAATTCTAGTGTGAATGAGACTCTTAATCATGTAGTCAATGAGGCTCTAAATATAAAATATAAAATAAATGAGGCTTGAATATGAATCAGAGAACCAATGAGTCTTTGAAATCTTTAAGTTAGAAGGTCTCTGAATCCCTGAAAAGTCATGCAGCCAATAAGACACATCTGAGAGTCAGTACATTTGCATTTATGGCATTTGGTTGACACCCTTTTTCAGAGCAGCTTACATGTATTAAGTTATTTTTTTAAATAATATCTTACACATTATTTTCTTATTTATGTAAACTAAACAATTGAGGGCTCCAGAGGTAAAAGCTTGGTGATACTGGGATTTTAATTCATGACCTTCCAAACCAAAGGCCCACACCTTAAGCTCTGAATATGAATTAAACCCCAAAATAAAATTTTAATCAAATCTTTTGTCTGCTGTACAAACATGCTTTACTAATACGAGGGGCGTTCAAGTCAACTCGGAACTTTTTTTATTTTACAGGTAAAAAATATTTATGCTAGCCTGGCGGTACTAGGCGCAGTAGTAGGTTGCTAGTGTGTCCTATTACTGATAGGTGGCTCACATGTCATGTGCCAGTCTACAGACCTTCATTGAAGATCGCATACAACACTGTTAGTGTGTGCAGGGAATGGCATGTGGTGATGAAGTTTCTTGTAAACGAAAGGCCTAAAATCCGCAGATATCTACAGAAGACTTTAAGCACAGTACAGTGATGAGACGCTTAGCTGCAGTAAAATGTTTCAATGGTGTAAACGTTTTAAAGATGTCCGAGGGTGATGTACCCAGGTAGTGGTGGTTCTGTGATGATGAAGTGAAGCAGGCTTTCTTTGCCAAATCTTTACAGGCATTAGATAAATGCTGGGATAAGTGTATAAATGTAGCAGGGGAGTATGTTAAATGCAGTTTCCAATCATTCCCTTATGTTATACACTCAAAAGTCAGGGTTTGACTTTAATGGCACTTAAATCAATCATGTAAATTATATGATAAACAATCAGCACAAACACACACCATGGATGGTATTTAGTTATTTAATGCCTGGACTGTGCATGCAAGCAGACATTGTAATGTACAATTCTGTATATATTTAATCGTAAAATAAGATCTTTAGCAAACAGTTAACCCTGTTGTCTGCTCATGTTACTTGTGTGTTATTGGGTCAGAGTTCAGTGTGTATTACCATGTAAACTTATCATATGTGGAGCAACTCTTGAGCTACAGCCTGTAGCATGCCCTGACCTCTCGTGATTTTTATGGCATTTGAAGCATCATGCACAGGAAATGGAGAAAATGTGACCTTTTTCTTACAGTGACCTGAACTTTGAATTAAGGCTTTTTAAAAGGGCTTTTCTGTTGCACTTTGCTTCATTAGGCAGAAATGACCTTTTAAGTGATTGTCAGATTGCAAGGCATCACTGCCAGAGCTGTGCTGTTGGTCATAGTGCTACGTACAAATCAACAACTTTGTGTAAAAAGAACACAATAGAATTAAAGGTTTTCAGGAGATTCCAGAAAGCAGCTTTTATTTCATGAATTAGAACTATTTTTTTTTTCTCAGAGAGATAACAGAAGGAGCTTTTACTACAGTTTATTTACCCATATGTGTTTTTGTTTATTTTCTTCCAGGCTACATCCTGTTTTTCATGTCCTAATAATTCTGTGACCGCTAGAGAATTTTAAGCAGGTTTTTAAAAGTCTTTCAGCATAAAAAAACATTATTTGTAAAGCGTGAATCTAATGAACCAAACTGCAAGCACAAGCCTTAAAATAAGCTCATAACTAATGCTGACTGGTTTCATTTTAGACAATGTTTGAGAGGGAGAAATGGAGAGAATCCAGGGGAGAGTGAAGAGAAAGTATAGAGAAATTGAATTGGGAGGGAGCGAGAGCAAGGGAGGGATGACGGATGATATGAATGATTAATTGTGTTTACTCTCTGTGAGGGACCAGATTAGCTGTTCACTCGGATAATGGCCTCATTACTTCGTATATATACACACACACACACACACACACACACACAAACACACACACACACACACACACACGCACGCACGCACGCACGCACACACACACTTCTCAGATGGATACACACAGAACTATACATACGATCCTTATGCAAGCCAAAAAACAGCGGAATACATAATAAAGTAAAAGTATGCTGGCAACTTGAGCTCATCTGGGATATTTGTAAATTTGGCCCATTTTGTGCTAACCCCAAAAGTAATGTAAGTGTATCTACAGATTCACTAATGAATCCAAAAAATTACACTAAACCAAATACAGTACATACCATCAGGGCGGTAAAAATACTTTATTTAATATTTCAATATTGTGTGCTTTTCAGTTAGATTGCATTGTCTTTATATATATATATATATATATATTCTTTCCTCTGCTTTAATTTTTATTTTATTTTTTTATAAAACAATCAAACCCACCATAAAAACTCTAATGAATTCCAATATAAACACCATTACAGAACATTAGCTGTTGACCATTAAAACCATTTACATTTACGACATTTAGCAGATGCCCATATCCAGAGCGACGTAAAAAAGTGCTTTGAATCTCTATCAGTGAATAAATCAACACTTGTTCACTAAGTTGCAGATTTAGGATACCATCAGCCTAAACTCTGTTAACTGAAATTATATAGCAAACTTTTTGTTTAAAAAAAAAATCAACAGACAGAAAACAGAAAATAAGTGCTAGTTAAAGTGTTTTAGGAAAACACTTCTCCAGGTCTTCTCCCATCGTTTAAAGATAGACACTGACTCAGCTGTTCGGACATCTAGAAGTTCATTTCACCACCTCAGTGCCAGGAGAAGAGTCTAAATGTATACCTACTATTTACCCTGAGTTGGTGGGACCAGTTGAGTAGTGCTAGACAATCTCAGGCAGCATGGTGCAGAGGCAAGAGTGTGCTGGTCTATTTTCTGCTTTTTAGTCAAGCATCAGTGTTTTAAATCTGATGCGTGCAGCTAGTCAGGAAGCAAGTGGAGGGAGCACAGCAGTGGGGTGGTGTGGGAGAACTGACAAGAGTGTGTCACATTAGTAACATGTCAGGAAAAGAACAGTTGATTGTCACATGTATACCCCAAGGTTGTGAACGGTGGCTGAAGGGGAGATCAGGGGGTCATGTAGAGATATCATAAGATCCTGACCTGGAGATGAATCACCTGTGATGGCCAGCAGTCCATTACTATTTGGTTTTCATAATTTTTTGTGTTTTGTTTGGATTATTAAATAATTATCATTAAACTTAAAAAAATAATTGTAGTAACTTATTGCAATCTGGATGTGTAATGAAGTTCTAATGGTCTCTATTGGTGTCCAGTGAGTACCAAAATTGTTGTTACATCCAATCGAGTCTCAGGGTTGCATCATTACGATTTCTTTGAGACCGATGCAATTTCACTTTTAGCCACTCAAACTGTTACAAAGTCTATAAATTCTATTCTGTTACAGGATTTTTTTTACCATTTTTTATGCAGCAAGTTTATTTTCTTTTGGCACTTAGTGTTTTTTTTTAGGTTGCAATAAGGTGTATTTCCAACATTTTATGTCATCAGCAGAGAAATGTTGATTTAAATGCAATAATGATTATTAATTCTCTAAAACAAGTGTCAATTTATTCCAAATGTATTTAAACATGTATTGTAATGTATTGAAATGGCAGATCTATCTATCTATCTATCTATCTATCTATCTATCTATCTATCTATCTATCTATCTATCTATCTATCTATCTACTACAGCTTTTGTTTGTTTGTTAGTTTGTTTTTGTGGGGTTGGCATGCTCATTCTGGGTGAGGTCCTGTAATTGACTTGCTCATAAAGTTGATGGGGAAGATCATAAAAACTGCTGAGGCTAGGCCAGCTAGTGCAAAAAAACTAACCTGAGCTGAATTGGCATGTCACATGATTGACAGTGAAGGAGCACTGAGTCTGTGTCCTGATTGATTGGATGTTGTTCAGTAAGATCAACTGGTTTATCTGACATTTTCTATAGCCTCAGGGATAAACATGGGTCAGATCTGACAGCATAAGACAAGAATGACTGAGCTTGATATTATACAGTTTTATAAGAGTAAAAAGTGAGGGTTGATGGAGTTTTGTCTTGCTAAACTTGTCATGCAATGATTTTGTCTTTAATTTACAATTTTTAAAAAGGAAAATAGTAAATTAGCCATTTATAAGAATTATTCAACAGTTCTTACAAAAGTTCTACATTGGGTCACAGTCCATCTATGGGGAAGTGCCTGGTTACCTGTAGGTAATCTGTATTATTAGCACTGAATTTTGTCCTTGTTAGTACACTAGTACGGTACCCTAAGAGGAAAAGGCAATGGCAAAAATATGTATGAGATAGAGAGATATGTAATCTCATATATTTTTTTCTCTTTTGCAAAAATATTAGCATATCTCTGCAATTTCTTTGTGCTCCCTCAAGTGTGTTTTGTGTGAATATTTTTGGTTCTATCATGAAACCTGTGTTCTCAGGAGAGACTTCAGTGCTCTTTTATTTGCACAGCATCTTTTAAGTGATTTGTGAGTTGTTGTAGAGATTGTAAGAGCCCATGCCTACTTTTTGAGACAATAACATTTCGTCCATCTGCTACCCTGCTGTCAGCAAGAAATTAGACATGCAATACTGTGTACAAACTCAACAATGGGAGGACAAGTAAAGTACAGTAAAAGAAGAAAAAATATTGAGTGAGTTAAATGTTTTTTTAAAAAATATAGACATTCCTACTAATGGGGAAAGCATCAACAGCCAGTCATATTTTTTCCACTGACCACAGCTTTGTTAGTTAGCTGACAACTATTTTATAGCTATTTCATTCTGTTGAATTTGTGCTGTTTATGGTACCCAATACATGTGTGTGTACGGTGCCTTGATTGTGTGGCATCCTATATAGAGTGTATGAAGCACGTAAACATAAATCAACAAATGTATAAAATTAGACTGCTTCATATTCACAATAGAAATACAAGTGCTGACCATAAAACAGTTATTAATAACATTTTGAAAAATTTGGGTTATTTGGTAATTGACATGGGCAGGAATTTGATTTTAAGTGTAGTGCTGTTCAGATTTGTGCTAAGGGTAAGTTTTGAGAAACACACCCAGTCATCTGACATCGTTTTCAATATAAGACAAAAAGGCAAGTGTGTAAGTCAGACTAATGTTTGATTATTTTTATGGCATGAAAGTATTGGTTGTTTTCTTATTTTTTTATAACAATTGAATAAAGAAATATACAATGGCTTAATTAATTAATAAATGAATGAATGAATAAATTCTTGAAAAAAGTTTGTGTTCCTTGTGAAGACCAACCAAATATCCTAACAATGTCAAAAGCATCAGATATTTATTTCCTAGTAGACACACAAATAGCGTGTGTATCGGACCATTGGTGTGATGACTGCTTATCCCCTCCTTCACTGGTCTGAGAGACAGCTGTGCTTTTAGGAGGGTCACACCCTGAAAGCTAACCTTGGCAGCTCAGAATAATAAAGCCAGATAAAAACACATCACTTTTTTTTTTATTTCATCAGGCCTTCTCAGCACTTCTCATCAGCACTTCTTGATGTGTTTCTCTTACATTCTGTTAACCATTATCCTTTCTGTTTTTAATTTGCTTGTGTGCAGAGTCACTACTGCTTACATCTGGAATAGCTGTAAGATTTTCTTCCAATGACTGAATGTGTGTATTACTATGTCTTTATAAGTGAGTAATAAAAGTAAGACGAATACTGAAGGTGATTTCTCTCTTTAAAGGGTTTCATCTAATTATCAGATCATGCATGCAAATAATGAGAAACCTATGTACATACAGTGTATCCCATATTCGACCAGGTGTCATATTCACTGCAACACCTGATCCAAGGGCATCAGATTGGCCATTTAAAATCTTTTTTTCAGGTGTGTCTTAATACAAGAGATGATCATGCTTATAGCTTATTGCCTTATCATGGTAAACACATTTTAGTATGCTTAAGACAAATCATTTAAAAAGGACTGCATATAAAGGCCTGCTTGCTTTAACTTTTTCTTTCTCTATCTCTCCCCAATTAAGATTCCATGGTTCATGGTTTAATTTGATTTTACTGTTCCTCCAGGTCATCTGCTTTCCTCCCACCTGGCAAAAACATGTGCAAATACATGTTTGAACATAAGTGCATGGTGTCATGTGATTATCTAGCATCTAGGTGGTGTGTCTTCTTGCATTGTGCCCACTGTTTCCAGGTCAGACTCTTGATTCAAGTTTTTAACCTCTTAGTCATCGGGGTTGCGCCAGCGCAACCGATATCCCATTGTTCTCAGGTGTTAATGTTTAGCAACAGGTTCAATAAAAAGAAAGAAGAGTAACCATGACTAACTATACATCATTGTAAAGGTCTAAGCCTCAAGCAGTGATTTCAGATCAGTGTTTTTCAATGAAAAATGTATAACGAATGTATTCACTGACTTTGTGTAAGCAGTACACAACAACATGCATAACAAATGCACTACTTACATTATTATTGTAATAGCGAGTCACAAACACATCCACTGCTGCTTCTCCTGGTTTATTAGGAAAGATAAACACAACAATGTTGTAATTTAGATGGTTATTCCTTTGTTTATGTCACAGAACTTAAGCTGCTGTTTGTGTGTATATATTTCCACACTTTCGCATAAAAAACGACACCTTGCTAGCAAAACAAAACAAAACAAATATAGCTGGTAGAATATAGTGTTACAAAATGCTTGAGACCACAAAATAAAAAAATTATAAAAGAATAAAAAAAAAAAAAAAAAAGGCGAAATCTTAGGTTGAGTTTCCGTTTTTTAAAGTACCGTTTTTTTTACGGTACTTTATTTACAACCTTCTATAACTTTCTAAATTGTCTTTTTAAACAATATTAACTTTAAATAATGGACAGTAAAGATCAAAGTGTCTTCTTTTTAAAGATGTTTAAATTGTGCATGTAGCCCACTGCATCAACATACAGCAAAAAAGTATATTGTCAAAAAAACTTGCTTTTATTTAGCAGGTAGTGTTGTACATATATTCTGGGTTTTGATTCTAAGCTCCAGTTACTTTCTGTATTACTGGATATAAGATTGAAAAAAAAAAAAAGAACCATAGGAAATAGAATTAATAGGGCAGAAAGAAGGCCAGAATCCCCTCCATCATCATATCCGTAACAGCCAACATTCCACCAATTATCTTTCAGGACTGTGTCTGAGATACTAATTTACCATCCACTGTAACAGCCTGTCTCTCGGCTGCCAAGATGGCATCCGCTGAAGCACCTGAGGTGCCAGTCAATCACCCTGCAGAATAAATGACTATTAAAAAAAGTTGGGTATTTTCACAGTCATGTGGCACTCATATTTCTATTGACTTGCAAAGTGCCTCATTTCCTGCACAAGCCTTGCATATCTGTGCATACGACGTTCTAGGAAGCATGCTGTTGAGTACTAATGAGTAAAGTATTCATATATATTAAAGCTATGCTCCGGGTCATTACTTTATGGATGTGACATGCTTGTTGGGATACAGGAGTAAATCGAGATTTTCAACAACTTTGTAGATTTGAACTCTGCTAAAAGATAACTTTCAAGTGAGTTACCTAGAAAACAAAGTATGTGGTGTATTACAAATGCAAAATAGAGTCAAAAGATCTGAGGGAAAATTTGAATTTGGAAATAATAAAACAGTTTCAGAATTTTTTTTTATAATTCATGTTCAAGATTTTACACTATTTTAAGTTTCATAAATTTCAATTTAAGTATATTTATAATTATTGATCTGTCAGGGTTGTGTCACAAACTACACTTCCCATCAGCCACTGCTCACCATGCGACCACATCATATGTCAGTTTTCTCACCTGATTCATGTTCACATTAATTAGCACTTGTGAATATAACTATACTATTCAGTAGGTTCTTTATCGAATTATTATACCAGGTTTTGCTTCATGTTTAATGAAATAAAAATGTCCTGCACTTGCATTTAGCTCTTTACATAACATGATGGTGTTAACTGCTTTGTAGAAAAGGTCACAATTATCTCATACCTAATCTGTTCTAATGAAGCATGTGTTCAGAAAACACTTCGTTGGGATTCATCTAAAATGAACAATAAGATTTTGCACAGTGAAATAATGCATCTCTGAATCTTTATTACTTCATGTTTGGTTTAGTTTTTGATTGTATTTTAAGTTAATCACTTTTCATCCATCAATCCATCCATTCATCTTGTGTGTCTATATATAATACTGTGCAGAAGTTATAGGCAGATGTAAAATAATGCTGTAAAGTAAGAAGTCTTGCAAAAATATATATTTAATTAATTAGTTTTATATTTTACATATTGCTGTGAGCAAACAATAAAAAAATTGAATCAAATCAATATTTGGTCCGCCAAACTTTTGACTATCAGTTCCTACAACATTTTTGTAGGATCAGTGTCAGGTGTATGATAACCAATATTATACCAAACCAGTGCAAATAATCATCATTTTCATATGTAGGTGGAAACACAGCCTTTAACTAAAACAAAAACAGCTTTGTAGAAAATGTAGCTTTTTAAAATTTCTTTCCAAAAATGGATACATTTAAAAATGCTGTTTTTTGTGTCACATTGTGAATTGTAAAAAAAGGAATTTGAAAACGGTTGTTTTTAGTTTCTTTTCACAACATTGCCGTGAATAGCTGAGAAATTAATAAACACTAGGCGGAAATAATGCAGTTTAAAGTGTCTTGCATTTTATTTAACAACCTGTATACAACTGTATACAAATGTACCTAAAAGAATTGATGCTGTCTTGCAGAGAAACAGTGGTCAAACAAATATTGATTTTATTTTATTCGGATTTCTCTTCTATTCATTTGCTTTCCATGTTTTTATCTGATAAACTACTATTACCACTTCTCTTTTTAAAGGCATTCTTAATTTACAGCATTTAAACCATATCTTAATGAAGCTTGCTTTGTGCACAGGGAGCCAAGCTGGAACATGTTTGTGCCTCCTAGTTCCTAGTCCTTGTGAAGGGAAATTTTAATTGTACTGTATCCACAGACATGCTATACAATATTGTGCCTCCTGCTTGTTGGTGACAGTTTGGGGAAGAACCACATATGGCTGGAAACATCAGGTGTCCCAAAACTTTTGTTCATGTAGTGTCTAAATTAATTTAACTAATTTAGATTGCACTACTAATGAACACTTTTCTGTTGTTCCGGTAGACTGCGGTGTTTGTTGAGATAAGCAGCAGTGAGTGGCTTAATTTGGGTTTTCTCTCTCTCTCTCTCTCTCTCTCACAAAAACACAAACACAAACACACATACACAAAATGTAAAAATATTTTTATTAACTTCAGCATTTCAGCTTATTAATTTTTTCTCTGTTTTTCCTAAGAGGGGAGTTGAAGTAAAGGTCTAATGCTCTGCTGAATTTATTATCTCCTGTTTGAGTTTAAGCACATTCTGCTTCCATAAAGCCATTATTTATAACTTCCTTATTTATTTTCCTAATAATTTATATTATATTTATCATCCCACAGATGTAAAATTTTTAAGCAGTTTGAATTATCTTCTGTATAAGAGTTCTGGATATTTTGCCATTCTAGTGTATTGTCTGGCTAGTGTCTTTTTGATTTCATGTCCCAGGTATTCCTTTTAACCTTTAACATTTGCAGTTCACTCAAAGTACAAGCACCACGGTTTACACCTCTATTGGGAAGGTCTTCGTACCACAGTGTCGTACCCCCACACCACAGATACAAAACAGAATAATCCCTGACCTCTCTAGCTATTTTAAAAGGAGCATTTAGATGATAGCACTATATACCTTTTCCCACTATCCCAGAAGACGCAAAGCCAGATAACCTCCCTTTGTTTCTCTGGTTGACGTCACAGGGACCCTCAAACCATAAAATAATCCACTCTCAAAACTCACAAACACACACAACCCCACACACACGTTATACCTTGAATACTCATATCCTGGTATAATAATGTACCTCTGATTTAATGCTTTCTTTTCTTTTCATGCTTAATATCAAAATGATCACAAAATTATCTGTTCTTTATTTTTCAAACATTTTATATGATCATGAATGTACTGTACTGTTTAAACACTTTGGATAAAACTTAAAGTTCTCCAAAGCAAGCATAAGCAGGTAATACCCCCCACAAATGAACAAAGGAAGTTTCTCCCTCCGAAAAGTTCATGCCTGGCATTGGCCATTCTACCAAAGATGGTGTGGCTCAGTATCCTTTAAAATGTCATGAACCCTACCAATCGTTGTTTAAAACCTCTTCTCCGAGACGGGACTCAAACCCTTTGAGGCAGATCTTCCAGCAAGCTTTACCTTCAAGAACATCTCCTTTTCTGATCTTCAGGAGAACCTTGAAGAACATCTAACTGCCTCCTAACAAACTCTTCAAGAATTCCCTTTGTCTACCACATCTGGCCTCTTGTGCAGCAACAAAGTCACTAATGCAAGTAACCATTATAGCAACCAGTTTAAATGCGTGATTAAGCTCGAGCCCCTTATTTTTTAGGTGAATTTAAATTTCTTGATGATTCTCGTTTAGGTTGTGGTTATTTTGAAGTTAAGCTTGCCATTCTTTCTCTTTCTTTTGCTCTCTTTCTTCTTTTTCCTTCTTTTTTTTTCTCCTTTTACCTATTCTTAACTTTTTGGGGGTTTTTTTATTTGTATTTAATTTTTTTCCCTTATAAAAGACGGGGGGTTGCGTCTTTCTTGGCCAGGAAGATAACCCTTTTATAAAATTTATAAAATATTATACTGTATGTTTGGTGAAGAACAGACCAAATAAGTGTAACATTAATTCTATTCATTAATAAATTTGATTCAACTTAATTTAAATATTTAGGAGTAATTATAACCTATTATAATTACTCATAAATATTTCCTTTTTTGCAAGCTAAATTTGCTACACTAGACAGTTCTAGACCCAGGTCTAGAGGTTTGGCTGCATGGCAAAAAAATGACAGCTTAAATACATTAAATGGACAAAGGTTTGTGGGCATGTACTTTTTGAACATCACATTTATTTCCCATTTGCAATGATATTGCCATTTGCTTCCTACTTATTATAATAACCTCCACTCTCTGGGAACATGCAAAGTATACTATAGAGTGCAGTCAGCATTTCAATTATTCCCAAAGATGTTGGACTTGAGGTCAGAGCTCTATAACAGGCCACTTTACATCTTCCACTATAACCCAAGTAAATTATATCTTCATGGAGCTTTCTTTGTTCCACTTTAGAAACTCGGGCTGCATGCTTCTGGGTTGTCCACGCTCTGAATCACATGTGTACGGTGACCGAGAAGTGCAAAACACATTAACAAATCCAAAAACAAATAAACAAATCCAAAAACAAATCAACAAATCCAAAAACAAATGAACAAATCTAAAAACAAATTAACAAATTCAAAAACAAAACAAAAAATCCAAAAACACATTAACAAATCCGAAAACAAATGAACAAATTAGAAAACACTAACAAATCCAAAAACAAAGTTCTAGGACCCCTGCTCTTCACATTATACATGCTTCCGTTAGAACATATTATTAGAAGGCATGGAATTAGCTTCCATTGTTATGCTGATGATACTCAGCTATATATCTCATCTAAACCAGGCGATACAGCTCAATTAACTCGGATAACTGAGTGTGTTAAGGAAATAAGAGATTGGATGACCCATAACTTTCTACTTTTAAATTCCGATAAGACTGAGATTTTGCTCATCGGCCCAAAAACTAGTATACAGACGCTCCAGCATCTTAACCTGCATTTAGACGGATTTTCTGTAACCACTAGTTCAACGGTAAAAGACCTGGAAGTTATTTTAGACAGCAACTTGTCTTTTAAATATCATATCAACCAAGTTACAAAAACAGCCTTCTTTCACCTTAGAAATATTTCTAAGTTAAGAAGCATGTTGTCTATATCCGATGCAGAGAAGCTCGTCCATGCGTTTATGACCTCCAGAATAGACTACTGTGATGCATTACTAGGTGGATGTCCTGCATCATTAATAAAAAAGCTTCAGTTAGTCCAGAATGCAGCAGCCAGAGTTCTTACAAGGTCAAGAAAATATGATCACATAACCCCGATCTTACCATCCCTACATTGGCTTCCTGTTAAGTTTCGAATAGACTACAAACTATTATTTCTCACTTATAAAGCACTAAATTGTTTGGCTTCCATGTATCTATCCAGTCTTTTAACTCGCTACAATCTGCCATGCTCCCTGAGATCTCAAAACTCTGGGCTTCTAGCAGTTTGTAGAATAGCAAAGTCCACTAAAGGCGGTAGAGCATTTTCACATTTAGCTCCTAAACTCTGGAATAGTCTTTCTGACAGTATTTGGGGCTCAGACACACTTACCCAGTTTAAGTGTAGATTAAAAACATATCTTTTTAGCAAAGCCTACACATAACACACATTACAATCAGCCTCAAACTGGTGCATCTAATTTAGGATAATAAATGTAGTGGAGGTGGACATTTTAAAGGCAGACTAACAGGTCTTTGAGGGTCAGAATTCTAGCTGATAGACAGGTGTTCAAATACTTATTTGCAGCTTTATCATACAAATAAATAGTTTAAAAATCATATATTGTAAATTCTGGATTTTTATTTTTTTTAGATTATGTCTCTCACAGTGGACATGCACCTACGATGACAATTTCAGACCCCTCCATGATTTCTAAGTGGGAGAACTTGCAAAATAGCAAGTTCCTCACTGTACATGGGAGCCAAACCATTTAGGACTTTTTAAGTAAGTAGCAGTAGTTTGTACTCTATTCAAAACTTTTTTTACTCTGTGAGGACTCCAGCTGCTGCATTCTGGACTAACTGTAGCTTGTTTATTAATGATGCAGGACATCCACCTAGTAATGCATTATAATTGTCCAGTCTGGAGGTCATGAATGCATGGACGAGCTTTTCTGCATCACATATAGACAACATGTTTCTTAGCTTTCTTAGCTTTTTCATTTCTAAGGTGGAAGAAGTCGTTTTTTGTAATATGGTTGATATGATTTTTGTCTCAAAGCAACTTGACAGATAATGTGGTGATAAAAATCGATAAGATGTTCTTTATTAGTGTAAGTTTGTCCCTGATTAGCAAGCCAAAACTCCCAGAGATGGTACAAGGAAGAAACCTTCAGAGGAACCAGACTCAAGAGGGAATCCATTCTCACTTGGGTTGCACCGACTGTCCATTTATTACAGATAAACGATGTAGCAGGGTACAGTGACGTTGATCCGAGCAACTGTATTCCTGAATCAGTGTAGCAGACCGTTGACATTAACTACAGTCCAAATCCATCCTTAAAGCTCTCCAGAAGTTACTATTCCAGAATTTTATGGAACCACCCAAGGCGTTTATGATAAACCATCCCACAGCTGCACAAAGTGACCTCCAATCGAAGAAAACACTATCCAGAGGCAGGCCAAGACTAAGTGGGAGATCCGAGCTGGGAAGAGGGGCAGGAACAGTGGTCACTGGAACCTCAGGAGCATGTTTATTGAGAGAGAGAGAGAAAGAGAGAGAGAGAGAAGCAGGGTGACAATACGATTCAGTTTGGGTCTCGTCCGCCCTGGTGGGGGCCAAGCAGTATCTGGTCATAGAACAGGAAGTAGATTCTCTTCTAAAGAAGAAGGCCATTGAGGTGGTCCCTCCTTCATACAGAGAGTCTGGGTTCTACAGCCGGTACTTCATAGTTCCCAAAAATGATGGGGAGTTGCATATTATACTGGATCTATGTCAGCTGCACTGCTCACTTTTGAGAGTCAGGTTCAGGATGCTGGCCCTGAATCAGGTCGTGTCCCGAATCAGGTCAAAGGACTTGTTTTTTTGTGATAGATCTGACGGATGCATATTATTTAGTATCCATCCTTCCACCTCACAGGAAGTTTCTGAGGTTTGCTTTTGAGGCCAAAGCTTACAATACCAGGTCCTTACATTTGGTCTTGCCCTCTCAACCACACCTTCATAAAATGTGTGGATGCGGCACTGGTCCCGCTGAGACTTTTGGGCTTTTGCATTTTAAAATATATCAACGATTGGTTAATATTGGCTCAATCAGAGCAGCTGGTGGTCTGGCATCAAGATGTCATTCTCGCACACATAGGAGCTGGGGAAGGCTGAATACCAAAAGAAAGAGGTGCTTTTTTTATCACTGAGAACCACATATTTAGGCATAGTATAGGATTCAACTCTTATTTGGTTGTCCCCTGCTCGTATCAAATCCATCCTCATGACCGCCAAGAGAGTTAGAGAAGGCCAGTCACTCACTGTGAAGCAATTTTAAAGATTGCTGGGTCTGATTGCAGCAGCGTCTAATGTGGTTCCTCTTGGCCTCCTGCACATGAGACCCCTCCACTGATAGCTCAGGACCTGAGAGTTCTCTCAGAGGGGCAATCCATTACAATCAAGGTCATGTGGCAAGCCCTTCCAAGTGTTGGAAGTTTCTGGTCGTCATGTATTTTGGCAAATGCTTTACTCACGGAGTTGGGGGGGGTGATCATGAGTGGATGCTCCACCCAAAGTCTTTGGGGAAGGGCCCATCCAGGGTGGCATATCATTTGCCTAGTGATAATGGCCGTGCATCCAGCTCTGAAGCATTTCCTTCCAGACCTCAAGAGATACCATGTTTTGTGAAGAGAGCTTACTGGGACAGAGTCAGGAATTGGTCAGCCTGGCATTATTACTTTCCCAAAACGTTGTTGACGCAGCTCAAGTTTCTGAAGTAGAACGTCTCCAGCTTACGTATGTAACTATGGTTCCCCAAGGGAACGAGATGCTGCATTACCAATACAATTGAACGAACTGCCTGCATCCATGCATTCCTGCAGCGCTTTCTTCCCTTTCACAAGCTAATGCTGGTTTCACTCCATGTGCTTTTATAGCTTCCTGGTCATGATGTCACCCTGCCAGTGATGCCGCGCCTTAAATTGGACTGATTACACACGTGATTCAGAGCTGTTAACGCAGTGTTTTGTTCCCTCTGGGAACCATGGTAACCTGGAGACCTTCACAGAAGCATTGTGTTTGGGTCTCCTAGTTCAGGTAAGGGGGGAAAATTTATTCTACTGCATCCAAAGAGGTTTATTTATTTATTTATTTATTTATTTTATTATATTTATATATTTTGTTCTATTGTTTTGAGTATGCTGAGCTTGAAGTACAAATAACAGAAAGCAATTCTTCGACCTTTCCTTCCATACATTATTAATAGTAACTTACTCAAAATTGTATTCTGTATACATTCTGCCTGATCCTACTTGAAAACCTCAATCACTCATTTTCAGTAAGCAATTTATCTTGCTCAGGGTCACAGAAGATCCCTGAAGTAATATCCCAAAAAAAGTTGCAGGAGGGAAAATATACATCATAGAAAAAATGCGTAGACATTTTATGTTATGCGCTAGTCTAAGTTTATTTGTATTGGTCTGTGCATACATGAAGCCAAATGACTTAAATCTGTAGGAGACTGACAAATTATACTTGCAACTTTAGAAATGAAGGGCTCTGATAGGACAGAATTGTATGTACGTATTTCAATTAAAAAAATACATATACTATGCATTAAAAGTATTTAATGTTTTTATGAAGGAAAATTACCTCTATAAGTGTGCAGTGAGGATATTAGCTGCAGAGCCTGTAAATTCTGTAGGGTTTAAGGTGGGGCCTTCAAGGTACAGACTTTTTGGTCTACCACATCCTACAGATGCTCGAACAGCTCAAGATCTGGGGTAATTAGAGGTCAAGTCAACACCTCATATTCTTCACACACTTCATGAAATGTTTTTTCCAATGCAGCAGGGACTATTCTATTCCTTAAAGAGGCCACTTCCATAAGGGAATACTGATTCTGATGGAAGGGTGTACTCTGTGTGTAACTATGATTTTTAACAAAGTTTCCTGCAAAACATTGCCCAGATCTCCACAATGCTTTTGACAGACTAATCTTCTCCATCATAGTATATACTGGTGCTATCTTTTTCCCAGCTAATCGACATTCATGCTCCAACTACAGCTTGGCCCTTGTCAAAGTTGTTCAGATCCTTATGCCTGCCCATTTGTATTGCTTATAACATATCAATTTTAAGAACAAAACAGTCACTGTTATTTAGTTCACCTTTCAGTAGTTTTAATGTCATTACTGCTTGTAAACGATGAACTGTAATGAACTGAAACTGTTCACTGGACCAAGGTAAACACCCTAAACCCAAACACATGCACACTTATACACATATACACAAAGTCATTCCATAAAAGAAAAAAATGCTTGTGTTGTTGTCAGTTCCCAACTGTTAACAACCATGTAATCTGCAAACAAATCCAGAACTGCAGTGTTTAATCTGCACCACCACGGACAGAAAAGTGAAAATCAGACAACAAAATGTTTTCCAGGGAGAAAAATGTGTGCACCATTGAACAAATGCTTGAATTCAAAGCAGCACTGCCAGCGACTCTTTCACTCTCTCATCTCACTCCTTGCTTGTTCACTTAAAAGCTTGCACATTACCATAAAATAGGGACGAGAAACGAGTAAACAACACACTTTCATCAGCATTCGAAAGAGAATCTTGTCCAAATGGAAAGCTCGTGGCTAAAACAGGCTGGTGGTGACTCATGGGGCCGATTAAATGATTAATGTAGAATGTATGCTTGTATTGTAGCCAGAGAAAGAATGCAAGAGAGAATAAAAATCACTATTACTACATGAGACAGTTTGCTGTCTCTAAATATTAACACTGCAGAAAAAAAAGCATCACAGTGGTGTTTTTAATTATAATTATTTTATATAACTATTAATCGCACATTACTAGTGATACTCATAGATACTCAACTCGTAGAGATGCGTGTAACACCTATGATACAATAATACAATTAGGGTAAGTAACAGCTAGTAATGTTTTGACTTTACTCAATTACAGGGCCCTCAGAAAATGTTGGTATCACATGAGGCAGGAAAAAACACAGAAATCTCGAGAAATGTAAATTTATATAGTTGTGTGGCAAGAGAAAGATAATAGGAATTTTAATGCACTGAGAAAGAAATTACAAATTAAGGTTAATGGAACTCAAATAGTACATAACGTAGTTTTTGGATTATAAGCAGCTACTTTTTTCCAACATTTTGAACCTTCGGCTTAAACAACGAAGCGGCTAATATAGATTTTTCCTGTGTTTTTCCCGGTTTTACAAACTTCAAGCCAAAAAACTGAGCGACATAACATTAGACCAATTAAATTTCCGAACGGAAACGAAAAAACGCACTTCACCTGTGTTCTGAGCTGCACGGCATCACGAGAAACAACTTCCACTGATGGCGCATGACAAAATATAAACTCCCGAGAGAAATACAGTGGTACCTTGACCTACGAGTTTAATTTGTTCCGTGGACGAGCTCTCATCTCAATTTGCTCGCACATCAAATTAGTTTTTCATATTGAAAATACTTAAAATGGCATTAATCCGTTCCAACCCTCAAAATTACACCCCGTTTTTATGTTTCATGTTATTAAATTGGAAAATAAATTTCTAAATAACAAATCTTGTATAAAAACATAATAGAAAGACTAACGAAAA
>MU551526.1:2048081-2079165 GCA_024362625.1 Silurus asotus
GGGGTGTGTGTGTGTGTGTGTGTGTGTGTGTGTGTGTGGAGGGGGGGTAGAGGTGATAAGTGGAGGCGGAGAGAAAACTTGTTTTTTACTATCGCTCCTGTACACTACGTATCCCTACATTTAAACATTTTTACTTTTTCTTCTTTGTTTATCTTAATTTTCGTTACAGTCTTCGTTTTCTGGCTTCGCTTCGCCATCTAGCATCGGCGTGATTATTGTGTTTATTCCAGGTTGTACAGTTCGGTGTGTTGAGAAGCCTGATGGCTTGAGGAAAGAAACTGTTGCACAGTCTTGTTGTGGTGGCCCGAATGCTTCGGAACCGTTTTTCTGATGGTAGGAGTGTGAAAAGTGTGTGTGACGGTTGTGTGTGTGGTCGTCCACAATGCTGTGTGCTTTGTGGATGCAGCGTGTGGTGTAAATGTCCATGATAGAGTGGAGAGAGACTCCAATGATCTTCTCAGCTGTTCTCACTATCCTCTGTAGGGTCTTGCAACCCGAGACGGTGCAATTCCCAAACCAGGCAATGATGCAGCTGCTCAGGATGCTCTCAATGGCCCCTCTGTAGAACATGGTCAGGATGGGGGGAGGGAGGTGGGCTTTTCTCAGCCTTCTCAGGAAGTAGAGATGCTGCTGGGCTTTCTTGGTGATGGAGCTGGTGTTAAGTGACCAATGTGAGGTTGTCTGCCAGATGAACACCAAGGAATTTGGTGCTCTTGACGATCTCCACAGAGGATCCATCAATAATCAGTGGAGATTGGTCGCCCTGTGCTCTCCTGAAGTCCACAACCATTTTGTCCACGTTCAGAGACAGGTTGTTTGCTCCAAACCACGCAGTTAACCGTTGCACCTATTCTATATATGCTTACTTGTTGTTCTTGCTGATTAGACACACCCTGGTCGTGTCATCGGCAAACTTGATAATATGATTCGAGCTGTGCATTGCTACACAGTCGTGAGTCAGCAGAGTAAACAGCAGTGGGCTGAGCACACAGCCCTGAGGGGCCCCAGTGCTCAGTGTGGTGGTGCTGGAGATGCTGTTCCTGATCCGGACTGACTGGGGTCTCCCAGTCAGGAAGTCCACGATCCAGTTGCAGAGGGAGCTGTTCAGGCCCAAAAGGTTCAACTCGTAGGTCAAGGTACCACTGTAGTTGTAAAATGAAGGAGAAAGACATTGAACAATGACTTACTTGGTAGGCTACTGTTTAGATACAAGCCGTTGTAACACGTTGAGTCTGTGTCAAGGGATAGTTCACTTAAACTCCAGTTGCAACAGAAATCATATAAGCACAGACAGGTTTCCAAAACTCATGCTTTTTTTTTCTTCTTGGCAACAGCATTAAGGGTTAGTCAAAGAAACTTAGAAATGAGCATCAGAAAATAATAAGGACATAATCATCTGTCTCCACACACGCTTTCCTTAGAGAACAGGTTTCATATTGCACCCTTTCACCATGAAAGACTCAGGTAAATACCACACATAAAACAAAAAGACAATCAGTTAGATCAATTGCAGAACATTAATAAAAGAGAAAAAAACCCACATTGATTGAACAGTGGTTACAATTTTAGATGTCCAAACCTCATCAACAAATTTTCAGTCTTGGTGGAACTGGAAGGATCAGTAATCATTTCCTTAAGCTCTCAGTTCATTCATTAAACAACTGCCCCTTCTGTGGGTGGCTCATCATCTGTTTTGTTCCTCGAATAATCAGTCCAGTGTTGCAAACTGACTCAAACTGAGCCCAAAAAATGCGGAAAAGCTTGGTCAAATCTCCAAAATATTCAAACGTGTTTTCAACTGTTACTCTTGTACAAACAAAGCTAATCTAGTTAAGTACAATTTCAATCTAGCTTCTAAATGTAAATATTGTCTAATATTCTTCCCTTTTCAGGTTTTTCAGCATTTATTTTTTCCTTTTTTTTTTCCAAGTTCACAAAACTTGCATTCTCCTCTTACTTTTCCTAAGTGAAGTTACCATCACCTCTCAATTTAGCTAATTGGTTGGTCTACCTTGGCAGAGAAATGCTGTAATTTCATTGGGTAAGTCTGACTTAATTATATTTAAATGAGTATGAACCTAATATTATTGTATTTCATAAGAATACAACATATTATTTGACCAACTAAGGTTTTATTGGTTAATTTTCTGAAACCATGGCTGTTTTGATTATGACTTAATTTGGAGATGTGTTACATGTGGGTTTGTTCTGCACATCTAATTGCTAATGACTGTAACAGGACAGACATTTCCAAAAAAAGCAAGAAAGGATTTTTTTTTCTAATCTTATTTGAAAGAGACATAAGCAGAAAATCTAATGATTGTTTAAAACGATGGTCCAGAGCTAAAGCTGGAAGGACCACGTGCAATGTTTTTGTGAGAAAGAAACGGAGAGTGTGGATAATCAGTTTAATGGTTCGTAATGTCAGTGTTGATAATGGGGCTCTTATCAAATGTGTCACACTTAGTAGGAAATCGAAACGTGCAAATGTGAATTTGTTAAAAGCTCACAGCACTTCATAGGAAATCGAACAACCCTGGCAACGGCAGCAAAGTCTGCATGTGATCAACGTGCCAGCCGTGAACTTCACCACATTCTCTGCTGATGAGCAACATTAATTACTTCTTCTGTGGTGATGATATAGGACATCACAGGATACTTGTATATTTAGGTGACAGAGGACTGGAACATAAATATAACAGTGCTACACCAGAGAGTGAGCTAATGAGTGCTGTTGATTACTCACATGTTCTTTTTTCAACTTTTTTCTCTGATAACTTAAACAACAAAGTTTATTTGCTTTTAAATAGGTACATTTTTCCCCTGAGTACCACAATGTAATACAACATTTTTATAGTTATTTCATAATAACAAATACAATTTATAAATATGAATTGTATTATTTATTATTTATATAGACACACACACACACACACACACACACACACACACACACACATTTTATATATATATATAAAATGTGTGTGTGTGTGTGTGTGTGTGTGTGTGTGTGTGTGTCTATATAAATAATAAATAATACAATTATTGTAAATACAATTGTAATTTATTTATAATTAGAAATATATAAAATATAATAATTATTAGTATTATTACTATTACTATTAAAAAAATATTTTTTAGAACTATTTATTTGTTATTTCTATTAATTAAGTGGGCCAGCTCAGGCAAAAATGCTGTTGTTTTTGGTGACCTTGATTTGAAATTTGTATCCATGTTGTTGTAAGCCTTTTGTTCAAGCTCAATTTTTAAATGTCTTTCACCTTTACACATTAAAGGTACATTGTAAATATAATATTAGTGCTACAGTGAAATCCCCATTTGACAAATATATGTTTGTAGGTATAATCAACAGTTTCTTTCATATAGCAGAAATCTTTGTTCTGTGTGTTCGGGGAATTCCTACAGTTGACCTGGTCTGTGGCTGCAGTATTAGGATCCTATATGGTGTGCCAAACTCTCATGGATGGATGGATAGACACCTCTGCAGCTTGTACGAGTATGTTTCACCCGAAGGACTAAAATGAGTTGCAAGTATGGCGTAAATTTCTTTCCAGTACTTCCCACCTAACACACTCAACCATCCACTCCATCAACACACAAGACAGAAATAAGAGACAGCACAAATGTAGAAAATACTTACACACATTTACATATAGTTTTGAGCTACATATCATATCTTTTGTTGTGTGGTTACTAATTTCCAAAGATGGGTTGAAAGAGGCAGATGTAGAGGACAGGGGGTATGGAGACAGATGATCTGCTGTGGCGACCCCTAATGGGAGAAGCCGAAAGAAGTAGTAGAAGAAGAAGAAGAAGTAGAAGATAAAGATCTCATGTAAGTCAGAAGATTTTTCAGATAGGCTTTTGTTGTTGTTGTTGCCCTATTCTTTATGGTGCACAAGAGCACTGTCTGCGCTTGGGATAATAGCTGTAATTCTGGAGGATCACTGTAATGTTGACTCTGATGTTTACAGAAATGGCCAGCACTGCATCTTCTGTCTTTAGAGTAAATCCAGGAAGCTGAACAAAGCTGTGATACTGCTCCATGCTAAATAAATAAATAAGTAAAAATAAAAGTGCTGCTATTGTTGTTCTGTCATTAATTTACTGAATCATGTGACATCCATTTTTTAGCGGAGGCCAGTGAGAAACAAGACAAAGAACTGTATTTAGATACAGATATTTTAAGGTGCTTTGAAGAAAGTTGAATCTTAAATCTTTACTGTACATGCTAAATGCATTATTTATGTGTAAGCAGGGAAAAGGGAACAGAGAGAAGAGTGTAAAATTACACCCAAGTCTTAAAAGATTGATTAGAAAAGGTTTTCCAACTTTGAATTCAGAGTCTGATGAAAAAGAAAAAGTCCTATTTTCACCCACAATTCTTTGTTGCTCTCAGCTGTGAGCCTGTAGTCAGGCTTGGCCTAGTTTATCTCAGGCAGACGCGACATGAGTCACCTGCTTATTCTCTCAATTCTTTCAATCCATCTTTCTCCCTTTCTTCCATGCTGACCCGCTCTCCTTTGCTCCATTTTCTTTATCATACTTATTGTGAACTATTGAAACACACTTTGGCACCTAATGAATATTTGATTTTTATTCAGTTTGCATGTTCATGACCTAAGACACCACTGTTTTGGCTCAAAAGGCAGAGCTCTATGAAATCTTGCTGTTAGAGCTATTTACATTTTCTCTGTAAATATAAAAATAAAACGCATCTATCCGGCTAATCAAGTATATCTGTGCATGCGCATTTGCTTTTCTCCTCTTAAAGGGGAGTGAAAATACATTTAGTTTTTTTGTTTGTTTGTTAGTTTTTTTTTCCCTCCAACAAACTTATCTCAGTGTTGCAAAAAGCAGCAGTTTGATCTAAATGTTTGGTGTGTGAGCGATCAAGTTCAGGCTGTAAGAAAACACACACACACACACACACACTCACACACACACACACACACACACACACACACACACACACACACACACACACACACACACACACACACACAAAAGCAATAATCATGTTTTATTGCTCACATGCCATTGTTGTTTGTGGACAGTCTGCTTGTAGAGCTTGTTCCTGATTATTATAGAAAGTAGAATTTTTTTGTTGTATAGATATTCTTGAGACTCGAGAGACCTAATTGGGACTAAAGTGCAGTTTTTATTGTTGTGGTTAGTCACTACTTGATAGAACTTCCTTATGCTGCAATGGGAGCTGCAAGTCCTCTGGAAACTGTCACAATCAGCTTTGCATTTTTGCTTTCTCTTATTTTTGTCCATTCTTTGGGTCAAATGTACTTAATTAGTAAGGTATGGGCTTTGACTGAGCCATTAAAACACATTTAGGTTCTTAGCGGAATTTTTTATTTGTTGTTGTGTATGAAGGTAATCCATCACCCCAGTCTTATCGCATGTTTTAAGCCTGACCAGTTTCCTTTTGAAATATGAAATAAGTATGAAAAGAAAGAAAGACATCTCCAAAAATTATGCACCCACCATGTTTTATTGTGGATACAATTTTCTTTGGGTGGTGAGCAGTGAAGGGGTTCCTCTAAACCAGGGGTCTCCAACTGGCGGACTCTGATCCAAACCCGGAACCCAAGGTGCATCCAGCCAGACTACGAAATCATTTCACATATTAAACTAAATATATGCCAACCATTATTTTGTAATAAAATCACATTTATATCAGGCACATCAAGGTCAGCTTAGTAAAGCAGTAGAGCCACTACTACAGTTACTATGCTCACTGTTGCTACGATCAGATTTACAGTTTCACATCCAGTAAAGACAGCAGAAAGTGCCGCGCAAACCGATAAAACTTTCAGTGAGTGAAAAACAATGGCGTTCTCAAAAATTAGGAAAGTTTGTGCTGAAAACCAAGTTTTTTGAGGTGATTGGGTGGAAAAATACGCATTTATTCTTTCTGCATCGAGCTACATCGAGGGGGCGTGTTATTTACATTTTTATGGACGTAAAGGAACTGTACAAATGAACAGAAAAAATGTTTCTTGCACTATTTCATTTTTTTTTAACACTGGCACTTTATTTTATTTTATTTTGTTTGTGTTTCTGAATGATATTGCTGATGATATTTTTACCAATGCAACTTAAAGCATAGAAGAGAGCTATGTTAAATATTAGATACATTTAATTTAGTGGAGAAAATAAGTGTGGAGTTTTAATGTGATTTTCTAAACCAGTGGGGTATGTGTTCATTAATTATGGTCTGTAATCTCAGTTCAGCAGAAACAAAAGCACTTTAGCTCTTTTATTTATCCTTTTTATTTATTTATAATGTGTCCAATAAAAAATGTTGTCTACACTCTTTAGTCTGGCAAAAAGCATCAATTTATGTTTTTAGGTATATAATTGTCCGGACCTCAGCTGGCGAGGAAGGTTTATTTACTGTACCTCAAGCAATTTTAGTTAAAGCCCCCTGCTCTAAACAGTAAAAAAAGAAACAAATAATTTGGTATTATTAATTAGGATTACAAAATCCCTACTTTTTCCATAAAGCCTAGGTTTGAGGATTGTCCAGGCTAAGGTGGCTGATTTGATTAATTCCATCTTTGTGCAATCACTGACTCTTTCATTCTTGCTTCTTCTTTTGGCTGCTCCCATTAGTGGTTGCCAAAGAGGATCATCCGTCTCCATACTACTCTGTCATCTACATCTGCCTCTTTTAAACCAGCTACCTGCATGTCTTCTTCATCAAATCCATAAACCTGCTTTTTGGACTTCCTCTTTCCCTACTTTCTGGTGGCTCCATCCTCAGCATTCTTCTACTGATATAACCAATGTCCCTTCTCTGCACATGTCCAAACCATCTCAATCAGGCTTCTCTCACTTTGTCCCCGAAATGTCCTATATGTGCTGTATAATAAACTTGTTTCTAATCCTGTCCATCCTTGTCACTACCAATGAAAATCTCAACATCTTCAGCTCTGCTACCTCCAGCTCCACCTCCTGTCTTTTGGTCAATGCTATTGTCTCTAAACCATACAACATAGCAGGTCTCACCACAGACTTATGAACTTTCCCTTTTACTCTTGCAGATCCCCTTCTATCACAAATCTCCTCGTACCACACTTCTCCACCCACTCCACCCTGCCTGCACTCTTTTCTTTTTCTTCTCTATCACGCTCTCCAATACTTTGCACTGTTGACCCCAGGTACCTAAACTCATCCACCTTCTCCACCTCTTCTCATTGACATTTGGGGCATTTAGCAGACGCACTTATCCAGAGTGACGTACAAAAGTGCTTTGAGTCTCTAGCAATGAATAAATCTACACTGGTACGCAAGATTACAAACTTAATATAAATATAACTCTTGAATTCTACAAAGTAAACTTGAGAAGTGCTTAATTTAAGTGTTTCAGGAAGAGGTATGTCTTTAATCGTCGCTTGAAGATAGTCAGGGACTCCGCTGTATGGAGATCTAGGGGAAGTTCATTCCACCACCTCGGTGCCAGAACAGAGAAGTCTTGAAGTATACTTACCTCTCATTCTGAGAGAAGGTGTACCAGTCGAGCAGTGCTGGAGGATCTCAGACAGCGTGGTGCAGTGCGAGATGTGATGAGGTCTCTGAGGTAAGATGGTGCTGGTCCATTTTTGGCCTTGTAGGCAAGCATCAGTGTTTTGAATCTGATACGTGCAGCTACTGGAAGCCAGTGAAGGGAGCGCAGCAGTGGGGTGGTGTGGGAGAACTTGGGCAGATTAAACACAAGTCATGCAGCTGCATTTTGGATCATTTGCAGTGGACGAATAGCGTTCAGGGGAAGACCTGCCAGCAGAGTTTCAGTAGTCGAGTCTTGAAATGACAAGAGACTGAACAAGCACCTGGGTAGCCTGTGTGGAAAAAATGGTTGAATCCTTCTGATGTTGTAGAGAAAAATCGACAGGAGCGGGCTACATTAACGACACGTGGGAAGAAGGACAGTTCATTGTCCATAGTTACCCCAAGGTTACAAGCACTGGCTGAAGGGTAGAGCAGAGAGTCATGAAGTGTTATTTGGAGATCTTGACCTGGAGATGAATCACCTGGGATAACCAGCAGTTCTGTTTTGCTGGGGTTGAGTTTTAGTCTTCTCCCTGCAACCACACCACTCCACTGGCCTTCCTCTCATTCACACATATGTACTCTGTCTTACTCCTACTGACTTTTATTCCCCTTCTTTCCAGTGCATACATCCACCTATCCTGGCTCTTCTGAACCTGCTCCCTACTCTCACCAAAAATCACAATATCATCTGCAAACATCATATTCCATGGGGACTCCTGTTTGACCCCGTCGTCAACCTGTCCATTACTACGTCAAACAGGAAAGAGGTCATAGCCAATCCTTGATGCAATCCAATCTCCACCTTGAACCAATCTGTCGTTCCTACATCACACTTCACTGCTGTCACACTGTCCTTATACTTGTCCTCTACCACCCTCACATACTCTCACTTACACCCTCTGACACACCTGACTTCCTCATACAATACCACAACTCCTCTCTCAGCACCCTGTCGTACGCTTTCTCTAAATCCACAAACACACAATGCAACTCCTTCTGTCCTTCTCTATACTTCTCCATCAACATGCTCAATGCAAATAATGCGTCTGTGGTGCTCTTCCTAAATCATTTTCTCCTTCCTTAGTGTCCAACTTCACATACAGCTCCTCATATGCCTTTTTTTTTGGCTTTCACAACATCTCTCTTCACCTGCTGCCTCATCACCTTGTACTCCTGCCTACTTTTCTCATCTCTCTGCGGATACCAATTCTGTTTTGCCAACCTTTTTCTCCCTATGTTTTCCGGCACGTACTCTTTCCACCACCACGCCTGTTTGTCTTTCTTTCTATTTTCAGATGTCGCACCTCTTTACCACCACCAAGCCCCTGTCTGACCTTTTCCCTGGACCTTACTCTACAACCTTCCTACAGACCACCATCCAATGCTGTCCAGCTATACTGTCTCACGCCAACATTTTACAATCTAAAAAATCTCCTTTCGGTTTCTATCTCCTACATAGAACATAGTCCGCCTGTGTGCACATTCCTCCACTCTTACCCTATGCACCACTTTCTTCTTAAAATAAGTATTTACCACTGCCATTTCCATTCTTTTAACAAAATCTACCACAATCACCTCTTTCACATTCCTCTCCTTAAGGCCATACCTATCCATCACTTCCTCATTAATTCACATCACCCCTTCAACTTCCAGTTCATGACCCTATCAGAAACTCTCTTCACCTTCACTTTACTCTTACTGTACTCTGCCTTTATGATCACCCCTACACCATTTCTCTTTCCATCCACACCATAATAGAACAGTTCAAACCCACCTCCAATGTTCCTGGCCTTTGTTCCTTTCCACTTGGTCTCCTGAACACACAACATAACATCTGTTGTCTCTGTAGATGTTCTCCTCCTCTCCTTCTCCTCCTTCGGCCAACAGTAGCCCAATTTCCAACCCTAATGGCTGGGTTATGCAATCACGGGTATACTCCGAAACACGGGTAGTCCAGGGATGATTAACTGTAGATCAGACAGTAAGTGAGTGAGTGAGAATGGTGGCCTTATAAAGGAAGTGTGTAGATTGGAGACATGTGAAGGTGAATAGTATGAAGGCAAGGCTCTGCGAGTGTGCTGAGTGCAGAGGGTAGGCTTGGCTGGTGGTTCCCTGACAGATTACTGATTTTCCAATACATTGTCCTGAAATAGTTGTCTGAAACAATAGACTTTCCAGAACCTGGTGTTTTGATGAGATCACATGACTAATTATTCTTTTATCATTATATTTATAATTGTATATTATTTGATACTATGGTGGGAATTGTGGGAAGTACCTTCAAATGCAAACAAAGCTTTAAGCCCTCATGTATATTATGTAAATTTTCTAATTTTGTATTAGGAGAAAAAAAAATTGAATTTTTCTGGTTCTGAGTTTTGGACCATTGTAAAAGCTTAAGGTCTATCTAAAAAGCTTTTAGATTGGATTTTAAGGTTTCTTAAAGTAGACCATAGTAAATTTAGAGGCATGTTTACTATCCTGGTTTTGAGCCATTTTACATAAACAAAATACATAATTAGGCCAGCGGTGCCCAGAGATTTGCATTTAAACATTGATTGATTGATGATAGATTTTCTTAGTTTATATATTGCTTATATGCTATTTTTGTGTATAGTGGGGAAAATTATTATTTTGTGAATTTACCCTCTCATAAAGAAATGAACAGTGTAGAATTTTATGGTAGTTTTATTTTAACAAAAAGAGAAAGAATATAAAAAATAATCCCCCTTAAAAATACATTTATATTATATATAAATGATTTTGTTTTTGATCAAGTGAAATAAGTATTTGATCCCCTACCCCCAGCAAGGAGCTTTTAAAGGATGCCAGGGACAAGATTGTAGATCTGCACAAGGTTGAAATGGGCTACAAGACCATCAGCAAGAAGCTTGGTGAAAAAGAGACCACTGTTGGTGCAATTATTTGAAAATGGAAGAAATACAAGATAAGTCACTCTAGAGCTCCATGCAAAATCTCAGCTCATGGGGTAAGGATGATTTGTTAATGATTTGAAGGGAGCTGGGACCACAGTCACCAAAAAAACCATTGGTAACACACCAAGCTCTATCTGCTTAAGAATGCACATGAACAGGCTCGTCTAAAGTTTGCCAATAAACATGATTCAGAGAGGGTTTGGAAGAATGTGATGTGGTTGGATGATACTAAAATTATGCTCTGTGGCATCAACTCGACTCCCCATGTTTGTAGACAGAGAAATGCTGAATATCACCCCAAGAACATTATCCCCACTGTCAAACAGAGGAGAAGGAAACATTCTGTTTTGGGGCTGTTTCTCTGCTTAGCATACAAGGAAGACTTCACCACATGAACGGGGCCATTCACTGCAGAATCTTGGATGAGAACCTTCTGTAATACCTTTTGGGTCGTGGATGAATCTTCCAATATGACAATGACCCAAAACATATGTCCAAAGCAAAAATCTGATGCTCTTGTAGACCATTCCAGCCTTGTGCAGGTCTACAATCTTGTTCCTGATGTCCTTTGACAGCTCTTTGGTCTTGCCCATCATGATGGATAGGTTTGAATAAAAGAGGTTCATTCTGTGACTGAAGACTTTTATACACATGACAAGTTGATATTAGGAGTACTTTCCTTAAGGGACAATTTGGGTCTGTGGGAGTCAACATTTTTGCTGGTTGGTACGGGATCAAATACTTATTTTACTTGATTAAATACAAATTGATTTATGACCTTTCTTTATGGTTTTTTATTTTTTTTAAGTTTTTTATATTCTGTCTCTCTCTGTTAAAATAAACCTACCAATAAAAAAATTATAGACTGTTAATTTCTTTGTAAGGGGGTAAACTCACATCAGCAGGGGATCAAATAATTATTTCCCCCCCAGTAATTTCATCATATATCAACACCAATCCACTTTAGTTCCAGGTTGTAAGGCTGAACAAGTCTGTAGAAAAAGGAGTGTGGGGACATGATGATGTAAGCCATTTGTGAAACTAAAGATCAGCACTAAAACTAAATGATAAAAAAAACATCCAACAAGAGACTCTATAACATCATCTCAATGCAGTACAATTCATTTCTCTCATTTTTTCTTACCACTGACACTTTTTGTCTCTCTGTAGAGCAGTAAAAGTAGTTGGTGTGTATAGGGTTAGAAAATCCTCAGAGAGGAAGAGAACAAATAAAAAAAAGATAGAGTAGGATTTGAGTGTAATTCATTTTTTGTTAATGCTTCTACAAGCCTCTACTGAACTAAATGCCATTTCTGGACACACAAACACACACACCTCTTGACAGCTTACATAAATTAAACAGGATTTATAATAAGGAAACAAAGGGAACAAAATTGCACATAAAGCTGTTACTTAATTTTGTTAATGCTTTAAATAATAAATATTATTATATATTTCTCTTTACTTCAGTTGTGTGTGTGTGTGGTGTGTGTGTGTGTGTGTGTGTGTGTGTGTGTGTGTGTGTGTGTGTGTGTGTGTGTGTGTTTGTTATTTATTTTGGCACACGGGCATTGAAAGAGACCTAGTCACTAAGAAGTAGACAGGTGTAATTCTATTGCCTTACAGCTCTCCAGAAAACATAAGAACAATCAGTAAAAGTTTGTCACACTTTCAGTAAAGAGGTTTACTGCCATTTTTCTTTACAGTCCACCTAAAATGTAGCACAGACAGGACTGCATCATATGGAGAAGAAAAAGATTAGATTTAGACTAACATTTGAAAAATACACATTGAAAATTGCCTAAAATGGTTAGGCTAGAATATCTCAAATAAATCTCTGGTATACTTATTTTATAACACCAGCATCTTAAAACTACACTACAGGTATATGGACACAAGTTTTTTTACACATTACCATAATATTTGTTTGTGCTTTTTGAACATCCCACTTCACATTTACTCCTCATTTGCTGTTATTGTATAATAGCCTTCATTCTTCTTGAAAGATGTTCCACTTGAATTTGGAGTGTTCTTGTGGAGATTTGTGGGGAATCATTTATCCACAAAGGTGTGAGTACAGTCAGGTACTGATGTAGAGTGAGAAGGCCTGGAGTGCAGTCAGCATTCTATTTTCACCCAAAGGTGTTCAATAGGGTTGGGTTCAGAAAGCCATAGCTAGATATTCCACTCCAAACCATGTAAACCATATCCTCAAGAAGCTGGCATTGTGCACCAGCTTGCTCTTACAAGTTTGGGTCTCCTTGTTCAAGTGATTGCAAAATGTTATGCTTCTTCATCCAAAGACATACTATACAGTTGCCCTCATCTTTATGACTACAGTTTCAGGAAAAAACACATCTGGCTGGAAAAGTCCAGTGTCTCAGTACTTTTGTGCATTTAGTGTACGCTAGTGTATCTCACCTAAAATGCTTAGATGAGCATACTGAAAATACACTAATGTACTTTTCTTAAAGATTTTGCAACAATATACGAAGAGCATCCTTTCATATTTCACCTAAAATGCTTAGACCAGCATTTTGAAAATACTTTAGTGTGCATCTTTTGAAATATTTACCTTAGTATATACAATAGTCTAACCATCTTATCCTTAAGTATGATTGAGCAGTCTGGGGTTTAGCCAGCAATTCAGTTTATACCAAAGGATGTGCCAGGGCACACCATGACACATCATGTTTGTGCACATCATTTCTGTTATACTAGAACAGGTCTGGGCTTCTTAGTTCTAGCAAGGAGAAAACTTATTAAAAAGACGTTCTAAACATTACTGTGCCTCCAACTTTGTGCCAGCAGTTTGTAAAGAGACACATATGGGTGTTATGGTCAAGTGCCTGAAAAGTTTTGTCATATACTGCAAATATAAAGTACATCAGAATTAAATGACACTGAAACATTTAGCAAAAAATGCATGCCAATCTGTAGAAGAAACTGTGCTTTTAAAATCTAAATCATAGACAGCATGCTGAGAACTGAGTGACAGCCATTATTTAGAGTCACTCAGCAACTTACATGATAAGGATAGGTCCTCATATTCAAGAGGTATCAACTGAGAGATAAATATGGACAGGTTCAGGTACATACCCACATACACCACACATTCAATATACATTACAATACACTCAGGTTTCAGCTGAGTGACAGATCATATGTGACCTGCAGTGCTATAGGGCTGTATCAGTCTTCTCTATCCTGCAGGAGACATGCTTTTATCAAACACACAATCCCATATAAAACCCTTTAACATTCACAGGAATTTGACCTCAAGCCACATTTGAGGATTTTCAGTCCCTTTTCACTAGCGCTGCCTAAGACAGAGATAGAATCAAGAAGAGGATTGAAGAGGTCAGAAAGGGTTCCTGCTACTTTCTTATCAGTTACTAAGCAGATACATTATCTGAACTGCAGTGAAGAACAATACATACATACATTACAGGCACAAGCTACAATTTAGTATATCATTTTAGTATCACTTGTGTGCTGTTAGAAATGAAAGTCTAAAAGTCAGATTGATTTATGTAAAAAAAAAAATCGCATCAAAATTTCTCTCAATGTTCCTTAATAATCCAAATTGGTCCTATAACTGTCCCTCATCACAGACATTTTTTATTTAATATACACATTTATTTGATATAAATAAATAGAGAAACAAATAAACATCTATCCTAGGTGCTGCTTGTTCACTGTGAGCTAATTGTTAAATTAATTACTATATTTTGGAGGAAAAAAAGTTAAATACAGCCACCTTATTATAGATTTAAAACATTAAATCACTTAATGTTTCTTTAATGACATGTATATGTATGTGTTCAAAAAGCTACTGAGTCAGATACACCTGTGAAATAGCTAATGGGGGTTAGAGTTGTAAGTAACAGTGCCAAACTTGATTAGTCACCTGATACTCTGCTTTGTTCTCTCTTCCATTCTACTTTAAATCCTGACCACCAGGACATTTTTACTTCATAAAATGTGGAGAATATATAACAAAGTCATAATGACAGTGTAGATCCTGTGCTTTATAAAAGATTAGAATCACTCAAACTCATTATAGGGCACATTGGCTGCAAGCAATATTCAATCTGTAAAATTTGGCTAAGGCAGTTGCTAAGCCTCACACTGTTGCTTCGTGTGGCCCAGGAGGTAGCCGCAGTGTATATGGCATTTAATGGATGAAGCTGGCTTTTGAGCTGCTTTCAAGCATGCTTGTGCAATCACTTCCTTTACCCAAAAGACTAACTTGTCCATAGAAAGCAAAAATTGGAAAGGGCAGCATCATCGGCAGAGTGACATCATGACCAGGAAAGTTAAAAGCACATGGAGTAAAACCAGCTTCTGTTGTTCAGTAGTGCTCTGTGTGTGTTTGTTAAAGGTAGGAGCTATTTAGATTCCTTCTTTTTAGCTATGAAAGCGACCAGGAAGACAAAGTATTGCTTCCACTCCTTCATTCCTCCTTGCCCCAGCTATAAACGCACAAACTGTGTGTCGCTTGTCTGGTATCGGAGCATGCCAAGTTGGTTCTCGAGGGAGCCGAATGCGCAGATTGCGCTCGCATGACAATGCGAACGCTCCGCTCTCGGAGAGCACTCTTTGAAGAGGGTGCTCTCACTCCTTATGGTTCCGGTGCTGCTTCAGCCGAAGCAAAGTGGTATGCAAGGACCTGGGGCTCGCAAGTGGACCTTACAGATGGGCTCGTCCCTTTCGCCCTTTCCCCCAGTCCACCGCCTAGTCGCAAAGTTTGGAAGCCCGACTTATGACAGTTCCTTCCCTTTACGAGGAGAGCACTCAGCTAAAGGTCTCCGAGCCCCCTGAGACTACTCCTCACGCAGCTCTTTTCAAGGAGCTCTTAGAGGTAGTAACTTGATCAACAGAAGGCTTCCTACACTGCCTCCATGCCAGCGTTTTTTCCCAGACCTGCAAACTGAGGTGTCCCGGTCTTGAGCTAGGCCTTATTCCTCCTTAACCTGGAGACGGCCTTTTAGGGTGCTTACCAAAGCACAGAAAACAGCTAGACAGTGGCTATGATTGGGAGTCAATTCAACATAGAATTTGTGTAACATAAACCTAAATATATATTTGATATATACTGCAAAGTCTGCAGAAAAAAAGTTTTTTTTATTACTAAATATATTGGTTAGCTTGATCTACCCATTATAATTCTAGAAAGTGGATTTTCCACCTATAGCTCAAAGGAAAAATTAACCAGTATTAGTTGTTAGATTCAATACAACAAAAATGCAACCACCTGGCTGATTTTAAAAGCTTTTAGAGATTGTTGTGAACCGATCCAAGTGAACCAAAAGAACATGGTAGAAAGAGTTTATGCCTGATTGTTTTAATCAAAATTGATTCCATCAATCATTCTACAGGTAGGAAACGGGTTGTTCTTTGGTCGCTATAAACCTTTTGGCATGCAATGATTGTTACAACCATTTAGGATCTTAGAAAAATCAGCAACCCTGCATTTGTTTTGGAGGTGGCTGGGACTGATTTTTTTGAGAATCATTGCATTGTTTACAAATGTTTAGAGCTGTTTGTATGAAGATATTTCTATAAATCCATGTGAGTGCTTTTAATTAGTATTTTCCTGTGTATTACAGATGTCTCAGTCTATAACAAGCCAGCTATAAAAATACCAAAGTTTGGAAACTTTTTCAAATAATACTGAATTTGATAAAGTCAGCTCATCAAAGGTCAACTGGAAAAAAGTGAATCTAGAGGTGATGCATTTCTCTAATCAATCTGTTGAGCTTGTCTTTTTAGTGTTTGGACAGATGGACAATGATACGATTTTTTTTATTTCATTAAGTTTAACTGCTGCTGTAGGGGACAGACATATGGCAATTATGGGACAACTTTTGTCTTCTACTCCTCACATTCCACCTGGCATGTGGACATCTAACTTCCACTAGACAATTATAAATGGGGTGATACAGACATCTGGCACAGCTTAATCCAAACATTGGGGTAGTGTGTCCCAATCAGAATGTCTTTATTGCCATGTTTTGTTGTGTCAGGTGTATCTCTTCAGTTTTTATTCATTTATTTATTTATTTAACAGGGATTTGGCAATATATGTGTCATTTGTGCCTATAACATTAAAACATGTTGAAAAAATAATAATTTAAAGACAGAATAGATAGGAATTTTGAATGCGTTTCCTTTTTTGAATGACTGCTTTTTTTCCCTCCTCATCCTATTCCCTCATGCCGGACCGTCGTAAAAAGCATTGTACTGCATGCTGTACTCTGTATGTATGTGTATGTGACAAATAAAATTTTATTTGATTGGGTTGTTAGCTGCAAGAATCTAGGTTGAAAAGGCATTCTACACACTGATGTGTTATGAGAATATTTGGTGTTCCTGGCGAGTGACTTGGTATTTAACCTAACTGCTATTATGCAATGTTTGAACTCAATAAAGCTTTCCACACTCTGACACTTTCTGCAGTATCCCCAATTGGATTTTAAGGGTAATTTCCTAAAGCATAAAAAAAACCCACATTGATCCCACACAGATACTAAAGCTGAGGGCAGCTAGGTACTCGTTTCTCATGAATTGATGTATAAAATGATCTATCTTTCTGAGTGTAGGGACATATAGCTAGACTTGGACTATATAGAAATAAAAAAAAAACGCATCTGATATTTTTTCAATTCTTAACACAATTACATCTTATAGGGATTTTGTTTCCTGATTTTTGACTGAACACTTTATTGTTCTTGTTAGCAATCTGAACAGGGCTCTGTCAGATTGTCCCCAGTGCTTGGGCATGTTACTGGTGAAGCATGTCTTAAAATAAAATCCCACTTCTTGTATTCAAAGGCATGGATTCTGGTGTAGTGTGTTTGAGTGTGTGTGCAATCTGTCAGTATGCCAGTATGCTGGTTGATTTTTACCAAAGTCTGTTTCCTTGGAAACACATTGCGAACCCAGGCAGTGGAGCGATACGATACACATTCAATGCAACTATGCTCCACCTACAGTACACACACATACAAACACATGCTCAGTCACAATTCAACCAGTGTGTACTGTAGATTATATATCAAGTCAATCCTTTAAATATATCTAATAGGTTGATTTTATAATGTGTACATCTGACCCTACATGTTTACCCAGGCTGTTTATTCTGACACTTAGAATTCCAGTCAAAAAAATTACCTTATGCAAAGATTTTTATTTTTATTTTTCAGATTTGCAAAGCAACTGAGACTTCTGACTGCTTCGATACTTTAAAGAGGAAGTAGTTGTTAGGTATATGTGCAGATTTATAATCTTTAATGGTAAGAAGAGGCAGATGTCCTGAAATATGTTAATGCCAAACCTTGGATCAATGCAGGAGAAGATTATTCAGAATGCATTTGGTTTTTCAGTTTGGTGAATTTGTGCTAGTTATTTTATTTTTAATGACTCTTGATATTCTACATGTATTAACTGCAAAATAATTGTTTAATTTATAATAACAGTGCATATTGGTATAAACAAAAAAGGCTAGTTTAGTACCAAAAGTACCAAAACATTGTATGTTTCCCATTAGCTACAGCACCTCACTGCACCTCACTGCAATGTGTTATGTGATTGTGTTCCTGATTCACATTTACATCTAATTAGCACTTGTGTCAAAACTTACTTTGCATCACACTCTTTGTATCACATTCCATGTTCCAGGTTTCACTTATTGTTTATTTGCCTTGTTGATTTATGTTCTTTTTTCTTTTTTTTTCCTTTCCCTGTTTTGCACCTCCACCTTAATTATGTGACTGTGTACAGTATGTACAGTGACGTCATGACCAGCAAGCTATAAGGACACATGTGGTGAAGATAGGACACAATATCTTCGATAGTGTAGAAAGGCGCTCACAAGGATGCAGGGAGTGTGGCCTGAAGATGCAGCATCCTGTTCACTCAGGGAAACAGGGTTACATATGAACCCTTTCTTCAGCTGCGTCAACAACGCTCTGGGAACAAGTGTTCAATCATGACAGACTGACCAAGCCATACCTAGTGTGGATGGGCACAGCTAGGTCAAAGGACAGAGGGGTCAGGAGTGGCACAGAGGTCGAGGCTATAGAACCTGTAAGAGTGAGTGGGGTGGACCAGCCCGCAGCATTGTAAATGTCTTGGAGGGAAACTCCAAAGAAACAAGGCTTTAGAGGCTGCCGCACTTCGAGTGGAGTGCACTCTGACCCCGAAGGAAGCGTGCAGACCAGAGGTCCCATAAGAGGAAGAAATAGCATCAACAATTTATCTGCCAAGGGTCTGCCTATTCGCAGGGAGACCTCTCCTCAGAGGGCCATAGCAGACAAACAGCTGCTCCAAATTCCTCCACAGTTCTGTTCTGTGGACGTATATGTCCAGTCCTTGCCCTACCCGGTCGGGGGAAGTGTAATGCACTAGCCATGCCTGGGTTAAACTCAAGACAGTAAAGGCTCATGGAAAGGGCATGAAGCCCTTAAATAGAAGTTAGGGTTAGGGTTAGGGCTAACCCAGTAGAAAAACAATCTTGACTGTTAAAAATCTTCAGGGCACTTTGGACAAGGGCTCGAAGGGAGGCTTAGACAAGGCCTCCAGAACAATAGCCAGGTCCCAAACAGGCACTCTGAGTCGCACCCAAGGCATAAGGGTACCACAGAGGAAACGTGTCACTAACAGGTTTTTTTTCTTACTTCTCAGCAAGCGGTGCCAGATAAGCTTTTACACATAAGCCTTAAGATGGAAGGAGACAGCCCTTTGATGAACTGTTCCAAAATAAATCCCAGCACTAGGTCAACTGGGCAGTTAACTGGGTCTAAGTTCACTACACACCGTAGTGAACAGGCACCACTTTGCAGCATACAACCACCTTGCGGAGGGAGCTCTGGATTGAAGAATGGTCTCTGCAACCTTGGCCAAGAGACCAGTGGCTAAGAGCTGTGCCCCCTCAGGAGCCACAGCCTCCACAACTTAGGTTGAGGGTGAAGCAAAGTTTCAAAAAGAGAAGGTTTCCCCTGGGAGGAATCTCCCAGGGAGGGTGTTTGAGACCTTTTCTCCATAACTCCCAGGAGCAGCGCTACAGGGGAAAAGGCAAACAAGTGGAGCCTCTGCCATGCCTGTACCATTGTATCCAGCACAAGAATCTGTCATGCCAGCTTGTAAAGGAGGCAAAAGGAATCTTGTCTAATGTCTAAAGACTGTAATGCTCGCCACGTGACCTTGATTGTGTGGAGTAGGTTGCCCTTTCCGGAGAACCCTCTATCCCTGAGACACCACTGTAGGGGTTGCATGTATAGCAGGCCAGGTGGCACCACATTAAATGCAGCTGCCATCAGACCTAGCAGTCTTTGAAACTACTTTATGGTGAGTAGCTGGCCTTCTCTTATATTCTTAACGGTCGTGTAGATAGACTCCACTCGTGCAGGAGAGAGCTGTGCCCGCATAATGTCCGAATCCCTCACTACGTCTAGATAGCTGGTTCTCTGTACCAAAGAAAGTACACTATTCATTGTGTTTAGTCTTTCCCCCATTTCCTTCATATGGGCGAGAACAACATCTCTAAACCAGCTTGCCAGATGCTCTGATCAAGCTAATATCAACAGCCATTGATATAGTTCGGTATGTGGATGCCCCGGGGCCTCAGAGGAGCCAGAGCCACATCCACACACTTTGTGAAGGTGCGGGGTGAGAGTGCAAGGCTGAATGGAGGGACCCGATATTAGTAAGCTTTGTTGTTGTATGACAGCAATTCCAGAAAAAGCTTTTAAAAGCTAAACGATCCATCATGTCAAATAGTTAACAAAAAAAAAATACATCTAGTAATGCACATACAAAGAATGGACCCTTGGATTAAGTATGTAAATATGAACAAAAGCGTTAAGGAATATATTGCGTTTTTTGTCTTTGAAAACAGTCAGTGAAAATATGTCTCAAATGTTACAGACTGTGTGTGTGTGTGTGTGTGTGTGTGTGTGTGTGTGTGTGTGTGTGTGTGTGTGTGTGTGTGTGTGTGTGCACATGCACATGTGTTTTATGACTATGAGCAAAGGCAAGAGACTCAGGTGCCTAATCTGGCATCGCCCTCCAGGCCTTGAACATGAGCGTCTATCAATCTCTCGCTGTCAGGATCATCCTGTGTTACACTCTCCAGCTCTGTTCTCCATCCTCCTTCTCTTCTCTGTGATTTCTCTATCCTGTCTTCACCTCTCCTTTCCTAATCTCTTCCCTTGTCTATTTCTTCTTGTGTTCTAAAAAAAGAAAAAACTTTTTTGTGGTCTAAAGAATGTAATGAGATTTATGTTGCTCTTTTTTTCCCCATAGTTGACCAGTCATGATTATCATTTTATAACCTTTCTCAGGCCTGTGCCTGAACACACATATACACACTCACTCACTTTGTATTAGGTGCATAAATGTAGTACAAGGTAATAAAAAAATGATGTAAAATGAAATAGAAGAGCAAATAGCTTCTTAATGACCCACTGTATGATAACAGATAAAACCATCAGATAGGAAATGATACCGCATTAAAAAGATTGAAGGCTATAATAATATACATTTCATTCCATTAATGCATTCATGTGCGATGTGTTTTAATAGAAATAAAAGTGATCTTTTTTTATATAGGCATAACAAAAGTGCAAATTGAGAAAGAACAGTCAAACAAATGCGGAGGTGAGGACCTGAAACGCAGACCGATGAAAGAACATGCTTGCAAACTACTTCACTCACAAATGTTCTGCAGCTTCTGGCTCTAATGAAGTCGATATATCTGCTCTCATTAAAGCACTCAAATGCTGGGAATGTGGAGACTTTGTCCTAGATTTGTCTTCCCCAAGAGGAACATGAGGTTGGTCTTAGGAGATGCTGTCATGAGAACACAGAGATGCTGTAGCACTGTATGTCAGCAACATCTAAAAATATGAACCTTCAAACAGTTCTGCTGTAATCATCAAGTAAGGCTAAGAATTACTATACATATAATTGAGGGGGGAAAAATGACAGATTTTCTTTTACAAGGAGAGGAAATCAAAAGAATGCAGTGATGCTAAGTGCAGTTGGAGAATTCGGAGATCATCACTGTATTTGAAAAATTATGGATGTAAATAAATGTCAGTTGAACCAGACTATTAGCAGAAAATAAATAGCTTGACTGGCAGTATATCAGGGGCACATATATTTTCTTTACATTTAATGGTCAAGGAATTGAGTACATCTACCACAGGAGGGCAAATAGATTGATTGATGGATCATTTGATTAATATGAGCCTTTATTAATTTTAATATATTTATTTTTGTTGTTGTTGTTTAATTTGATTGGTTTCCTCTCTTGTAGCTAAATACCTCATTAAAAAAAGAAAAAAAAAATGTTTGTATTAACTATATTGATGATTCACAAAAACTAAACGTTTTATTGGTATGTAATGATAATCGGAATACCTTCATGGTAAAGCAAGTTTGGTTCTGAGTGTTGCTTTTCTGCTTGAGTTGAGAGCACTATATTTTAATCTTCAATAACAATTCTCTCTATTACAAAATTGTCCTGCTTGAGCACAGATTCGTCTTGCTCACAGAACCGAATGCATTCACCCATAAATTTGCTTTTCTTTGCCTGTGGAAAATGTGCATGCAGAGACCAATTTCTCTTCCTTTCAAGTATTTGTCTTTTATTTTTTGTCAGTGAAATAACAATGCCAAAGCCACTCAACCAACGGAGTTTGTTACAAGTGTAAGAAGAATGGTTGTGTTTGTGTATACACTTTCCAAAAGATCCCATTCATTTACCTTTTCTCTTGGTGACTGAGCAAGACAAGCCTAATGCACGCAAATGATGAATTTAAACACAACCAAAAAACATAAAATTGGCTAATATTTTTAGTCCAGACACTGCTACATAATTGTTCATTTTGTAATGAACTGATTGCCCTTCCTGTCAATACTTGAGCACATCCTGTTCCATTAATTCCAATTACTTTATGCGATTGCTGTCAATTGACATGTTTAATAAGAAGCTAGTCATATAAATCGAGTTGCAAAATGTTTCATTTCAAATTTTGTTATTTAATTAAAGTTTCTTAGAGTTTTTGAAAAAAATAGATCCTTGCAGGTTCAAAAACCAAGATTCTATTGGTTAATATTATTCAGAATGATAGCTAAGTAAAATGTAATTGTGCATAGAGAAATTTTTATCTAAACATACACATGCAGACACACTTACGCAGGAGATTTTCCACCTCATTTACATCACATTTATGATATTGCATTTATGGTATTTGGCAGATTTCCTTTTGGGGTTTACAGCTTTTGATCATTAAGGCCCAGTAGTGGCAGGTTGGTGGTGCTAGGAATGAAACTCACAACCTTACAATCAGAAGGTTAATGTATTCTCAAGTATTCAGATTTAATGCTAGGAACATACTGTATACACAGAAAGCTGTAAGAGATCAAGACTAGATGTACTGTATCCAACCAGCTCTCCTCCCGAATATTGATAAACACACACACTCGTGGAAATTTTGCCATGTTTCAGTCTATCCTTTTTATTTTTCTATTTGTCTTTCTGTGGCTACTTCTCTTTCTTCTAGATGTTGATTGAACCAATAGGCAGTTTATTATAAAAATGTGCAGCCTTTAAATGTCAGCAATATGTGCCTACCTGTTCCCATTTATTTTGTCTTGTACATTACAGAATGTAGACACACATAATGAAAAACATGCATACACATAGAATATATAGAAAAAATAGCTTCCCAAATTATTTTTTTCTAAAATGCTCACCATATGTTTAAATCTGTGTGTTGGCAGATAGATGGAATAGCATTTTTTTTAAAAGAGAAAGTAAAAAAAATCAACAGCAAAAACAACAAAGGAGAAGCCTAAACAATGACAACTCCAAATGAAATCAAGGTCACAGAAATTTAGAGTATTAAAAACTTAACAAAAGAGAGTTAACTATTTTAATACCCAAGAATAATTAATAGCAGTTGCTATTAACACACACACACACACACACACACACACACACACACACACACACAGTGCATTTAATAGTATAATGGCAAATTCATCCTGCAGGAAGTAACAAGAGCTCAAACACAAAGAGACACATCGATTTAATTCCCTTTCCTGTATTATTGTCCTACACACACACACACACACACACACACACACACACACACACACACACACAAATAACAGCTTCCAGAGACAAGAGCAGGTAGGAAGCGGACAGTGAAAGTGGAAATCATAGATTAACGTTAACATGCAGCAAGGTTATAGGAAACACAGTGTGTAATAATGGACATTTACAATGTTAAGTCATGGGGGATTATAGGGCATATAAAGGCCACAACAAAAAAAAATGGTTGCACCCAAAACGCTAGAGCCAGCTCTGAGAATTAAACAGTTTAGACTATAAAACAAGTTTCAAGAACTTTAACAACAATTTAAAAAATGGCACCTTCTTCCTTTTGACCTAAGAAAATATATCTTCCTTTAGAAATATCTTTGGTTGTGAAGTCTTCCATTTCTTATTTTTATCTATTAGCTACTATTAGAAAGAGCTGTGAGCATAGCGAGCACATGGACTTTTGAAGGTCTATTACTGTTGGTAATTTTCAAATACATTTAACATATATATATTTCAATCAAGTTATGTACCTGAAGTTCCTGAAGAGATGTTGCTTATTATGCAGATTGTATTGAAGGACCATTATAACATAATTGCAGTATTTATTTTATACATGTCTATTGTTGAGTAAGATAACAATGATCTGCTTGTCAAAATATATCAGGAGTTTTGTAGACACAAGTTGTTTTTTTCCCTTTTGAAACACGCACTTTATCAGTGTAAATACATACACATATTATGGAACGTCAAACATAATTGATTACATTGAAATAGTTGCTGAACACAGATTATTGATGTGTTGTAAGAGTAAAGTATTTTCACCTGTTTTCTTTAATACACACTGCTATTGAATTGCAGTAGACTCACAGAGATCCTATACATTGATTAGGCTTTGAGAGGGGAAATAAATGGCTTTGAGAGGGGAATAAATTAAAGACCATTAGGGGCACTATAAATTATGCATATGTAGAGGCTAATTAAAATCCTGTCCCTCTTTTAGAAAATATGCTTAACAAGGGGGTGATTGTCTATATAAATGTCTTGCCTTAATCCCAAACCTTTGAGAACATGTGCCACATATGGGAAAGAGAAAAGAAGAGAGGAGAAATGGTTAAAGAATTTAAAGATTATGCTGTAAAAATTGTATAGGTGTTAAATTTATGTATCTGGTTCCATATATGTAGCCACAAAACTATAATTAATAAATAATGCCATGGCTCACATTCACTTTCAGGTCCCCTACTACCTTTTATTATAGAAGCAGATGCTTTTGAAATTGATCTGGGCTTTGTATTCTCCCAGTACCATGGGGAAACCTGTTATCTATGTCACTGTGTACTCTCAAAAATAAAAGTATTAAACTCCACTTGTCCTTGGGGTGGTGCCGTCAAGGGTAAATCTTTTGCACCTTTAGTAGTGCCGAAAAGGGAATGCTGTGTATCTTTAATTATCTTCTATGGCAATGCTCTAAAGGTATCAGTGTTCCTTTAGGTCCAATTATGTAACTTGGATAGATTGCATATGCTTCTTCTTCAAGCTTAATAACACTAAGAAAACTTTTTTTTATAAACAAGGAGTTATTAGATAAAAAATGTCTTTTGAGTTGGTAGCCCAAATTACATTATTGGCTCAAAAGAGTGAGTGAGTGTTGGGTCTTCACAGCATCATGAAGAAACAAATTAAAAAGAAATCCCAGCTTGAGTCTTAAGCATATGTTATAATATGGTAGAGGATGGAAAGGGAGATACCATGCTATCATAAATAATGTTTATTTAAAATTAGTATAGCATATTAATTCAGTATTAAATCTACAACATTTAGTGTGGTTTATAAACTAGGGCAAGGCAAACAAGTTAAATTGATGAGATAATAGATAATACATACCATTATATATACAATATTAAGCACCTATTTCAGAATTAATAGGAGAAATGAGAAAACGTCTCCAGGTTACGTAAGTAACCACGGTTCAACAAGATGCTGATTCAACAATGCGTTGAGAACGCTTCAATGATGCCTACGTTCTAAAACAGTAATACAGTAACTATTACACCGTTGAACAGTAATAACAGTGTGTATTATGGTTAATGGTTCACTGGGAGCAGCTTTGGTTGTAAAGTCTAATAGCAGCAGGGAGAAAAGACCTTCTGTATCACTCCTTCAGACACTTAGGATATGACAATCTGTCACTGAAGGAGCTGCTCAATTAAGGTAATGGTTTCATACAGGGGGTGAGAGGCATTCTGCAGTAATGATGATAGTTTTGCTACCATCCTCCTTTCTCCAGCCTCCTGTACAGTGTCCAGGGGAATTCCCAGGACTGAGCTTGCCTTTCTGATCAGCTTGTCCAGTCTCTTCCTGTCTGCAGTAGAGATGCTGCTACCCCAGCAGACCACACCATAGAAAATGGCTGAGGCCACAACAGAGTCAAAAAAGGTCTTTAGTAGCTCTCCTTGCACTCCAAAAGACCTTTGTCTCCTCAGCAGAAAGAGTCTGTTCTGCCCTTTCTTATAAATTGCCTCAGTGTTGTCTGTCCAGTCCAGTTTGTTGTTTAGGTGAACACCCAGGTATTTGTAAGAGTTCACTCTCACAATGTGCATATGAAAATCCACCACCAGTTCTTTGGTTTTCCTCGCGTTTATCTTGAGGCAGCTCTGTTGGCACCAGTCCACAAAGTTCTGTATAAGTCCTCTGTATTCTCTGTCATCATCATTCGTAATCAGACCGACGATGGCAGAGTCATCAGAGAACTTCTGTAGGTAACAGGTTGCTGAGCTAAACATGAAGTCTGCAGTGTAGACGGTGAAGAGAAACGGGGCTAGAACCCTTCCCTGTGGGGCTCCAGTGTTGCAGACAATCATGTCAGACTCACAGTCACGAGTCCTCACATACTGTGGTTGGTCTGTGAGGTAGTCCAGTTTCCAGGCAGACAAATGTTAAAGGTTAGGTGTGTTGTGTATTGACAGTGAGCTGATAGCAGTGCAAAAAGAGTTGGGGCTGGAGCTGCTTGCTGTGGAACCAAAGAAGGGGGATTGCAGCAGGGGGGACTGGATGGGCAGGGAAGGGTATCTGATCAAATCTGTTTGATAAAACACACATGAATTGAAGCTTCTGAAAATGGAAGGAAGCCCTGCATGGATGCTGGCAGTGTGGCATGGAGACATAGTGCCTCTTTCCCTCTGGGAACTATGGTTACATACCTAACCTGAAGATGTTCCCCTTCAGGGACTCAAACTGCTTCAACTAGGCATTGGAAAAGAGAGTCCAATAATGCCAGACTGACCAATTGCTGCCTAGCATGGATGGCACAGTTTGGTCAAAGAACAAAGGGGACAGGAGTGGCACTGAGGTCAAGGCTTTAAAACCTGACAAAAGTCAGCAGGGTGGACCAGCTCGCAGCATTGCAGATGTCTTGGAGGAAAACTACAAAAGACAAAGCCTTAGAGGCTGCCACATTCTGAGTTGAGTGACCCCAAAAGTAACAGGGGGACCAGAGGACCCATAAGAGGATGAAATAGCTACCGCCTATGCCTGGAGTAAATTCCAAGCCAGAAGATCCCCTACTCTCCTGAAAGAGGGGATTTCCAAGAGAAACACAATTTTAACTGTAAGGAACCTCAAAGGCACCTTGGTCAATGGCTGAAACGGAGGCTCCGACAGGGCCCTAGATCATACTGTGGAGATAACTTGTCTCCAATGGTTTCTTACCCAGCCACTGCCCCATGAAGGGGGCATGACAGGCTGCAATAGCATACACATAAACCTTCAAGGTGGAAGAAGCCAACCGTTTGGGAACTTATCTTGAAGAAATTCCAGTGCTGGGCCAACCGGGCAGTTAAGTGGATCCAAATGGTGCAGATTACAGATCCCAGCGTACAACCTCCTCATAGAGGGAGCTCTGGATTGGAGATGGTCTCTACCACCTTAGTGGAAAGACTGGAGGCTAGGAGCCCCTCAGGGGCCACAGCTATTATGAACTATTGTGTCCCCTGCCAGAGAGAAAAGATTCCACTTTAGAGGAACCTCGAGGGAAGGTGTTTGAGATGGGCTACCAGGTCCACAAACCATGGTCTGTCAGGCCACCATGGGGCCACCAGGAGGAGATGGACTCTGTGGGAGCATGAGAAGATGGATGGTAGACAGACACAGCCTTGGCTTTGCCTGTACCATGGCATCCAGCCCTAGAGGGGTTGGGGTGTAAGGGAGAACCAGAGAGGACAGTGTGATGTCTTCTGCGTCACAAGCAAGTCCATCTGTGTTAAGAAGTTTCCTCTCTAGCTCGAATGACCAAATGTTAGGAAGTTTTCCTAACTAGCTCGAAGGACCATATAAGGATTTTTACTATCTGATGTGCGCTGATTAGGGGATTGTACTCGCCCCAGCGTGTCAGTAAAAACACGATACAGGATTCAGAACACTCTACTTCACTGGGTATAGAATTGATTGTATATAAGGTGATTCTTGCTGTCTTCTGCTTGCTGCTGTTCGGTTGGTAAACTGTATATCTGCCTCTCGTGGTGAAGCATGGAAATACAAATAAATAGGAATGCTTTCTTACAATCTGAGTTCTGTAAAATCTCAACCACATTTAGATGATGATGCCATTTCCCGGGCCCTTGGATGCTGTTGCCATCAGACCCAGCAAATTTAATTTAATGCTTCACAATGAGTGATTGGTCATGTCAGTCTTCGGACCTGATTTGGGACACAACTTGATTCAGGGTCAGCATTCTTAACTTAATTTTTTTTTAAGTAAACGGTTCAGCTGAACGTAAATCCAGAATAGGATGCAACCCTTCAGCCTTTTTAGGGAAATAAGAAGTACCAGATTTAGAACCTGGATGCTCTGTTTGACAGAGGGACCACCTCGATGGCCTCCTTCCTTAAGAGAGTGTCTACTTTTGTTCCATGACCAAAGCCGGCTCAGTTGACTGTCCAACGTGTCTCCCACGTCTTGCTTCAGTAGCAGATCAGTCTGATAGGCCTGCAAAACAACCACAACCTGCAGCATAAGCCATGCCACCAGCACTATGGGAGTTCTCACTCTACAGTGTTCTGTATTGTTGAAAGAGTTCTTCCTCATTACATCTTTCCACAGTCGCCATGACTTGCTCATCAGGGATAAATGCACACCGTTCACCTTTACTGTTGATTTCTGTAAAGCTGTTTTGAGACAATGTCTGCTGTGTAAAGCGCTATAGAAATAAACTTGACTTGACTTGATTTCGAAGGGGCTTAGTGGGTAGTGTCTGGGTTTTTAGGGATGATGGAGCACCCTGGGGAGAGATAGCTAGCCAGCATCTTTGCACCCCATGCTTGGCTATGGCTTGGGTCACCACCTCGAACAGCTCCTGGCTGATGTCTCGCTGGCCTCTCCAACCTCCATGCTCTGCTCCCAAGCAAGCAACACACAGGGTGATTACACTTCATGCTTGCTTTTATTTTAATTTATTTAATTTTATTTTCGTATTCATTTTTTCTTTCTTCTGACATTTTCCACTTACCATAGACACATACAAATATAGAGCCCTTCATGAACAAGCAGAAGCTAGCACTGGTTTTATTCCATGTACGTTTTATAGCTTCCTGTTCGTGACGTCACCCAGCCGGTGAAGGCCCGCATTCCATTGGACTAATTACACATTTAATTCAGAGTGTGGACTATGGAAGCATTCTCAAAGCATTGTTGACGCAGCTCCAGTTTCTGAAGGGGAAACCTAACTCTAACCCTACCCTGCTATTTTTCTGCATTTCTCAAACTAATAAACTGTCATTTACAGCTATTATCACTCTTCTGTACCACAGTTCACAATGCTTCAAGCTGACCTGTTCATTATGATGCTATGCATTGATTTATTTATGCATTATCAGGGTTAGAATTAGTTGTTGTATAACAGATATTAGCTGCATGAACAAATGCATCAAGGGAAAGTGCATGCGTTTATTTGTGTCTCCATATGTTGCTACGGAACCTACAGCTGGACCATATTTTGAGGTATAATGAAAGTGTAGGGTCACACATGCTCGCTCAGCAGATTTTGCTCTGTTACCTTCTAGCTTTTTAATGCTGACTCAACAACATAAACAAACACACCCCACAGAAAGTTAGAGAAAGAGAAAGAAGATAAAGAAAGATGGAAATCCTCATGGTGCATTTAGTTTTTTTTATTATGTAAATTTTTTTTTAACCAATATCTCTGTTTGCCAGAGAGTAGGCAATTTACTGTTTGTGTGTGTGTGCGTGAGAGCATTTTCGTAATGATAAGATAATTAAAAATGTTTTCCACATGATGGCAATTTAGTCCCAATATGACTACATATTAAATTCACTAATTCTAGATGTCGTACCACATTTTCTCCAAATCGAAAGACAGTTTCTCAGAAAACAAGGTCCCACGTAACTGAATGTTTTATAACAGCTGTCTCACAAGATCTTTTTCTGTTTTTCATCTATGATTAATTGTATTTCTGCTCCTCAGCACTGCGGGGTGTGAGAGTATACAGAGCATTGTGAAATAGGTTTAATAGGGAATCTGTTGATGTAATGGCTTAGAACATAGCCACAGTGTTTGTGATTGGCTGGCTAGAGTGAGATTATTCTTTATAAAGAGACTAAAATATTTAATTGCATTCCAAAATGCAATCCTGATGTAGCGAATTTAGCTCGCAAAGAAAATTGAATATTTATAAGTAATTATAACAGGTTATAGTTACTCCTAAATATTTAAGTTAAGTTGAATTGACGGTAATGGAATTAACATTACACTTTATTTGTCTGTTCGTCCACCAAACAGACAGTATAATTTATATTAATTCTATAAGAAGGGTATCTCCCTGGCCAAGAAAGACGTAACCCCCTCTTACTTTATACCGTAAATTAAATTAAAAGAGCAAGTAGTTCAGACCGAATATTGCAGGAACTTTGCATTTAAGAACGTACCCAGAGACGCTCACTTGTGAAAAATATGGCGTTTAATAAATGAGACAAAAACACAAGAACTAGCTACACGAACAAACAAAGAAATGAAGAAAACAAAAATAAAATAAAGAAAGGTTAAAACTAGGAAAGTAGGAAGAGAAAGAAAAAAAAGAGAAAGAGAGTGAAAGAGAAGGAATTGAAATATTTAAGCTTCAAAATTAAACACACCCTAACTGGGAAATCGTCACAGGAAATTAAATTTACCTTGAGATTCACTAAGACTTAAAATACGCATCTAAATTCGTTGGTAATGGAAACGGTTACTTGCATTGGCTTGTTGCACAAGAGGCCGGATGCGAAAAGGAAATCTTTGAAGAGCCAGTTAGGGTGGGGTCAGATGTTCTTCCAGGTTCTCCTGAAGATCGGAGCGGTGGTTGTTGTTGGAAGTGAAGCTTGCCGGAAGATCTTGAAGAAAGAGGGAGTCGTTTCCAAGCTGTTTCGTACGTCTGACCAACGATTGGTGGT
>MU551526.1:2079664-2110389 GCA_024362625.1 Silurus asotus
GTGTGTGTGTGTGTGTGTGTGTGTGTGTGTGTGTGTGTGTGGTATAGAGACTGGCTTGTGTTATCAGTCTTCCTGTGGTATACAAGCTCTCAATAAAAGTGTAAGCCGTGGTGCTCATCCTTTGATTGAAAAGCAGATGTCAAGGGTTAATAGGAAATTCCTGAGACATGAAGTCTAAATGACACGTGCCAGACGCTACACTGATTCTATAAAGACATATTGAAAGTTAGGTGGATTGATGAAGTTAAAGTGCCGATAAGTGAACATGTGCATAGTGCTCTGTGATTGATTAGAGCACCATCAAGGTATTCACTGTGAATACTCTGTGAAGAGTTTAAGGATCATGATCAAAATAATGTTTTAGCTTTATATTAACTGACAAATTATCAACATTTGGGTACTACTTGTAATTTTTGAATTGAAATAAATACAATAAAAAAAATCAGTGCAGTGTCAGCATTAAAGATAAACATGGATCAGTCAAGTAAAGAGTGATGATGTAGCTCTGGTTTGTCAAATGACAGGAAATGAATTTGAGAAACTGACATGATTGATACTTATGATTAATGATCATTGTTTTTTTTTTTACTTATAAACTTTGATAAAGTAAGGGGTAAATGCACTTTATTTACTACAATGTAATTAAAATGATCATTGTAGACAGTATGGGGATTGATGATGGTGAGTCACTCTCATATACAGTATTATGCATATGGAGCTGCAACCTCGTAGGTTCCCTTTTAGGAACTTGAGCTGCGGGAATGCGGGAATGCTTCGGGAACGCTTCGGGAACGCGGCCGTGTTATTCATGCTCTGAAATATTATGTGCAATCAGTCATAATTTGAGGCAGGCTCTCACCGGCGAGGTGACGTCATGACCAGGGAGTATAAAACGCACATGGAGTGAAGCTGGCACCAGCTTATGTTTGTTTACAAAAAAGCTCTGTGTGAAATTTAATGTTGTTTGTCTGTCTGTTAAAAAATATATATACAAACCCGATTCCAAAAAAGTTGGTACACTGTACAAATTGTGAATAAAAAAACAAATGCAATGATGTGGAAGTTTCAAATTTTTATATTTTATTTAGAATACAACATAGATGACATCACATGTTTGAACTGAGAAAATGTATAATTAAAAGGGAAAAATAAGATGATTTTAAATTTCATGGCATCAACACATCTCAAAAAAGTTGGCACAAGGCCATGTTTACCACTGTGTGGCATCCCCTCTTCTTTTTATAACCCGATAATTCTTGTCTAATACAGGCTTCTAATTGCTCAACTGTCTTAGGTCCTCTTTGTCGCATCTTCCTCTTTATGTTGTGCCAAATGTTTTCTATTGGTGAAAGATGGAATGCAGGCTGGCCATTTAAGTACCCGGATCCTTTTTCTATGCAGCCATGATGTTGTAATTGATGCAGTATGTGGTCTGGCATTGGAAAATGCAAGGTATTCCCTAAAAGAGACGGATGGAAGCATATGTTGTTCTAGAACTTGGATCTACCTTTCAGCATTAATGGTGCCTTTTAATATGTGTAAGGTGCCCATGCCACACACATCTATGCTACCCCATACCATCAGAGATGCAGGCTTCTGAAGTGAGCGCTGAAAACAACTTGGGTTATCCTTGTCCTCTTAAGACCGGATGACATGGTGTCACAGTTTTCCAAAAAGAACTTCTGACCACAGAACAGTTTTCCCACTTTGGTACAGTCCATTTTAAATGAGCCTTGGCCCAGAGAAAACGCCTGCGCTACTGGATCATGTTTAGAAATGGCTTATTTTTTGACCTATAGAGTTTTAGTTTCACTATTTTTCGCCGAAGCTCTCATGAAATCCAAAATGAGCCAATATTTGGCATGACATTTTAAAATGTCTCACTTTTCTTACTCTCAACATTTGATATGTAATCTATTGTAAATAAAATATAAGTTTATAATATTAGTAAATTATCGCATTCCCTTTTTATTCACAATTTGTACAGTCCCCCAACTTTTTTGGAATCGGTTTGTATATTTGAAGGCTTGTTTGGGAGCTGAGCATGCTAAGTCGGCTTTCGAAGGAGCCAACTGTCAGCACTGCAATCACATGTCCTTTGTGCTCACATGTTTGCAATTTCCACACAAACCCGAAAGCGAGGAGCTCCTGGAGGTTGTGACAGGTGCCGCAGAGGAGCTAGGTATAGCTTGGCCAGCCGATGAGCATGAAGCCCCTCCATCTACTAAGCTCAACAATCGATTTTTGCTCCCGGCGTCACAGCCTCTATGTCGGGGTCTGCCCTTCTTGGCCCACCCCTTTAGCCCCAAGACCCCAAGTTGAGTATATAATCCGATTTCCTGAAGGAAACGAGACGCTGCATCTCTATGCCACACCTCCGTCGTCGCTTCAGCGCTTTCTTCTCTTATTTTATACTTCCTGGCCGTGATGTCACTCCGCCGGTGACAGCCTGCCTCCAATTTTGACTGATTATGATTTGACACATTATTTCAGAGCATGGACAACACGGCCACGTACCCAAAGCATTACATAGGCAATACATGAAGGATTACATACACAACCCAGAGACATTCTCTTGTGCTTTTGCACTGTGGTCTGAAGAACAACAACAACAACAAAAAATACATTCTTAATTATTTGCATTTTATTTGCTAAGCAAACCTTTTTTGTTGTTGTTTTCTTAACGATATGAAGTGACATTTTTGAGCCTCAAAAACATTTTACATGTTTAAATAACACAGAGTGTACATAGCACAGTGCAAACACCCATAGTTCTTGATGACAAACAAGGCAGGCACTTTTACTTACTCAAGTACAAAAAAGTTATTATTTATAGTGTAGGAAAATTTGAGCAATAATACAAACGTTTATGTAAAACAAAAAGTACATTCATATTGTTTTTATCTGAGGAATATCTTAAATTCTTGCATGAACATAATTTTCTTTAAACTTTAACTTTTTCACATTGTTCTGATAAAATAGTTGGGTGGTCAAGGAATACCGGGTCAGTTTTTAAAACTGTTTATTCTCAAAAAGAAATAAAAAAAGGAATAAACTATATCAAAAATTACATCAAATTAAAGAAGTTATTTAAAATGTATTTTGATTAGAAATACAGTTTGCATAAAGATGTCTACATTCCAGCAATCACACAGTTTGTTTAAGTTGCTTACAAAGTTTAAATCCTCCTACACTAGACATTTAGCCAAAAGAACACAAGTGGCTGAATAAATCAGTCATAATGTCAGTGATCACTGATTATTTTAGCACTGATATTAACGCGAAAAGAGATCAGTAAAGTAAAGAGACCATGATGAGGCGTTTGTATAAATGCCGTATCTGGAGAGAGAAGTCAATTTCTATTATAAACTTACTAGGATAATGTGATATGGTAAATTTTGGACAAATCTTTAAATGAAGTTTTCTTCCTTGTACACTTTTGGGAATAAGATGCTTTTTAAAGGCTAGAATTTTACAATAAAAATCCTTTCTATGCAAAAAATCCAGGAGTTTTTAGAAATATATAGGTATTAGAAAATGTCACTGCATCAATCTTATATTCTTCACACCCATGTTTCTAGGATAAACTTCAGACCCACTGACCAGGATAAACTTATTCCTAAAAAAGAAAATGATTAAGATATGGTAAAAAATATAAATGTCATCATAATTACATAATTACTGTATGCTTCTAACAAAAAAAGCTATGTTTTACAATACAAAATACAGAATTTTCTAAAAACATCACTCCAGGATGAATGGATGCACCAATATATTTAAGAAATGAGGGTTCAGGTTTCCCAGAGAACCCGTTTAGAATTCTGAACAACTCAAGGGTTTTTCGTATTAATGTCATTTCCCCATTCTACAAGCACTTCTACAAATTTTAGCTGTGTTGTCTTGGTGACCGGAGCCCCACTTCAACAGTAATTGGGACTTTTTGTACTGAGTGGGTAACCTGTTAACCCTGGGGAGCAGACATCCCCAATAGCACATTAAGTGCTTCTCAGCTGGCATGATTAGGGTACTTGACCTTTTTGCTGCAGAAAAAGACAAATTGACAGATAGAAAAAAAGAAGCAGGAAAAGAAGGAACCTCCCATTTCCAAAAAAAAAAAAAAAGGCAAATTCAACTTATTAAACAAATCAAAAGCCCAACAACAATCACAAAATGTATTTAAAAAATGTTTTATTACTGTTTTGGTTTTTACTGATGAAATATAAAATAATAATAAAAAAAAAGACCAAGGCATACACATAGATGGGCAAATTTATCTTTTATTTAACAGTTTTTATAGGAGTCTCCAGTGCCAATGCTTTGTAATCAGTAAGACATGAACTTTAACAGTTGGTTTCCTGGTCAGGAAAGTAGAGTAGTAGTTGTAGCTGTAGTACATTACAGAGAAAGAAAAAGATTAAAACATAACATTAAACACCACCATGAATAGAATGCCATTTACTTTAATGAGACATTAAGTGAAAATGTAATTTAATTAGAGCATGAGTGACTTCCACATTTTTATAAAGATATAGAAAGAAATAGGGCTTAATTTCTGCATGTAATGAACCCTAAAAAATAGTGTAATTTATATCAGACCTAGAGTTTAGATCCAAGAGTTCAACCATGCAACTATGCAAAGGATGCCATCAGCAGTACAAACACCAAACAGCTCAAAACCTAGTCAAATATCTGGAACAGTGTCAGTGTGAAACTATAAGTCAAAGAAGAGTTATCAGGCTTCAGACAGGGAGGATATGTTGGCTGAGTATCTCCTCACTGTCAGATGTACAGAACAGGGACAGATAATGAGCAGGTACAGGCACAGTGCCCACGGCCTTGTCTTTGAAAAGGGCACACAGAGAAACAGCTGGCTGTCCAGAGACCGTGTGAGCAGTGCAAAAACTCATGCCAGATTTCCCTGCGAATTCCAAACTTGCATTTTGGAACATTTGAAAATCTCACCTATGAAAAAAAATCTGTTTTCATTGAGGGGAGAAGCTGTGCTTTCTTTTTATTTTGAATGTGTTGAGTACATTTCCATAAAATTCAGAATATTGCCGTTTAGTCCTATCATAGTCCTTTGATATCATCGCTGCATAATTTGTCAACAATTTGGCCTTTTTGGTTTAAGGCAGATGCCCTCATTACTGACTGCTCAGTTTGTCTGTGAATTCTCCTGCTCTTCTTTCTTAGAGCATTTCTGTTTGTGTATATACATAAATTCCATATCTAGTTAATTTGTTTGTGTGTATTTCAAATAATAAACACACTTGAAGCTTGTTTTTTTCAATTAATTTTAGTACTGTCTGGGTCAATGCTGAAGATATTAAAAACCCAGGTGTATTTGTTGCCAAATACTGAAGTACAATATATTAAAGTTTTGTCATTTATATCAGTGTGTGGAATTAAATCCTCTATATAATCTCCAAAAATTATCAAACATTTTCTTTATTTAGCCAGTCTGTAACAGATCAGTGTTGGTGTTTGCAGCTTTTTCGTCTTATTTTTTTATCAATGACATTACAGGCTCATTTGCATGTCAGTATGTGTTACATATAAGAAGACAATAATCTGAATATAGAATAAAATAGAATAGAATACAATAGAATAGAATTATCTGGTTTAATAAGGTTAAATTATTTGAAAATAAAATGTTATACATGTTTTTGATTGTGGTTGATGACTATTGTGATTGTGACAGTGATTGGTTGTTTGGGAACAATGATGATCAGGTGTTGTATCTTTTTTTAACAATTGTGATTAGTGATTGGTGTGATTAGTGATTGAGTGATATAACAGTAAATAGTGATTGACTTTTGGGAACAATTGTAAAAAGTCATTGGTTGTTAGGGAAAAATGGCAATCACTGATTAGTTGTTTGGAACAATATTGGTCAGCGATCACCAGAGATTTGTAACGTATTCAAACTTTATACACGTAATGAGTTGAATCCCAATTTATACCAATGAATCTCTCCTATTAAAAACAATTATTAAACAAATTTGTTTAGTTACCAATGCTAGTCATTGTATGCGAACATTGTCAGACATTTCCCATCTTCTATTTCAAACCCAAAAAGAGGGGTTTAAAGAGATTGATGTTTTTAATCAAGAAATGTTGGGTCAAAACCTAATCACTGTCATTAAAGATCACTTAGACAGAGCTATGTACATCTCATTTAGAAAAGAACATAAGAAAAAATAGGGAAAATCGCAAACTGCTGTATGTTCAGCTAGTATGTAGTTTCAGTAGTTTGTTTAGCTCGGATCTAATTAGCCCACAAGGAGAATAGCATTATTTCTTACATGACCTCTTTTCCCAAGACTTGCTGAGTGTGCTCTTAACTCTCTCATTACATACATGGAAATGGCCCATACTTTTATGAAGTAAAAAATTAAATATGGAGGATAACTGCATAAACAGAGTTGCATTACAACTCAAAATATGTTGATTAATTTAACAATATGGAGACAAATGTAGTGACTGTTTGAAATAATTTAAAGGTGATATACTGTATGAATTTAGAAATAATGTATGGAACTAGTACTGTACCAATGTCATTTATATCATTATTTCTGCCTGTGATGAGAAAAATAACAATGAAGCCGAATTGACTTGACTATCTTTATACTATCTAACTTTTCTTTATGATTTCTTTAGCTCATACTACTACTGCTAGCAATGACGTTATATTCTGGTAAACCATATGCATACGTTTATAACCTTATAAATATATAAAGTGCCATTGCCACCATATTGAGCCACTGCAACATGACATGCATTTCACACGTCTCTGGAATTCTACTAGAGGAATAAACATCATTGTTCCAAAGGAATTGTTTAGAGTTTTAATGATACGTACTCTAAAGCATTACTACAATTAAATTAGCTTGGGTCCTCTTTCCAAACATATACTGGCCCAACTGAGTTTTCATTCATTGTCAAAGCAATTCAGGCATTAGTTGTTACCTGTGACAAAAGCATAAATGGAAGAAAAAATGTCAAAGACATGAAAACGTTGTAAGAATTCTAACACAAACAGCATGTTTTACAATCTTTGGCTCATTCCTGGTAATGGAGAAACGGGCAATTTTAATTAATATTGCACACGAGCTTGGTGTGCAACACAGCATCAGGATGGTGATGGAGTGCACTTTCAGCCAAGCATTTATAATGACATTTAATATAACTTAAACACAAAGAAATAACCTGCCAAAAACCAAAAAGGTCAAGCACACACACTGTTTCGACGAAGTGTGTGAAGCACAGAATCAGTCAACCAAATTATTACAGACTTATTAAAGTCAGCTTGCTAGCATTTAAAAAAGAAAAACAATAATGGATTAAAGTGTGAGTCTACCAGACCTCAGAGTGAAGTCATGTGACTTTAGCTGGAGGTGGAAATGTCACTTCCAGCTCTCTTGGAGCAGAATTAACCAACGGCTGAGAAAAGCCATTAAAATAACATTTCTAATACTGTTACCAGATCCTACATAAAAGACAGGAACTACTCTATTTCCTAAGGAAAACCAAGACCTCAGAAAGTCACAGAATGTCTTAAAAATGCAAATATGCAATACGATTCAAATACATTTTAGTTATTTAATTGCTATGATTTAAAACATCTTCACTAAAACCTAATTTTCTGTTTTTAGAAGAACATTTAGGAAGATCACAGCATTCACTGATGGAACATTACATTCCTCTATGATAGATGAAAATGCTGCTCATTTTCTTTAAATTCTAAGCATACCTAATTAAATCTCTATCTCTGTATGGAGTAGGACAGTTTATAGCTCAGAACTCATATGGTTAAAGCTGGTTTGCTCCACACTCAGAAGAGTTTTAAAGTATGACACATTTTCAATGCATATCTCGTTTTTGGAAACTGAAAATAGGTAGTTTTGTTTTTACTTTAGCTAAAATAACTTAGCAGAAATTAATGTCATAATTACTTATTGAACAGTGCATTCTGTTCAATGTTCTTTTTGTTAAAGTCTTTATTATTCTCACTTATTTACTACACCCAAGCTGGTGAGCGACTAATACCATTTAAAATCACATGGGGCATGTTTATGGCAGTTAATGACAGTTAATGATGGCTATGTTCCTAAGGGTTGAATTTTCTATTGTGCCATACTTTTTCGAATGTAGTCTGTTTAATTTTTTCTTTCCTTTTTTCATTTTTAATTTTATTTACATCCTGGCCTTGTGTATCTTTCTCAGTGGGCTGGAGTATGATTCCACCTAATGTAAAATGTGTGCAGGTGCCAGATTTTATAACCGTTTGCATTCTAGCCTGTGAAACTCATTAGCTACCTAATTGCAATTCGAGGCAAATCAAAACTGTAGCACTTAGCAAGGGAGCCGTCGGTTTATTTGACTGAATTAGTATTAATATAGTCTTGGTTTACAGTTTGCAAGGGTGTTTTTGCATTGATATGCGAAACCAGGCTGTGAATGCTTGCTAATGTTGTTTAATGTTGTCTCACATTAATCAGCCCAGAATATGACTGACCCACTGGGAACTCTTCCGAGCCATTCCTATTACCACTCAAGAATTGATCGCCACTTATCTCCTTTCAGGTCAGCTCATCTTTGTCCATTTTTAATCACATGCATGTATGTTTGTTTATCTCCACTCCATTCATTTACACTTATCTCCATTTATCTCCACCTACCTTTAGAAATCTTTTATTTCCACTCATCCCTATTAACTGCAGAATTACTCATGTTCATTTTCAGTAATCTCCACAAATCTCCAATCACTAATCATCTGAAGATTTCCAATGTCAATCATGTCTTCTCATATCATTTAACTTCTTATCTATGGTATTAATCTCCACTCATCTTCACTCCTCTCCAGTCACCTCCAAACATGTCCTCTCATAGCTAGTTATACCCATTAAACTTTTCTTACTGTATATTTATATATATCTACAATAATATCTTCTAATTTCCACCAAAATCCACTCTCATTTCTCTATCCACCTCAATTAAAATCTACTCATCTCCAATAATATCTATTAACCTCAACTCTGTGATCGTCTTTCTTCAATCACCTCTATTTATGTAAACGTATCTCCTCTCCATTCACCTCTATTCACCTGCATTGAACTCCTTATCTCGAAACTGCTCCATTTGTCTGAAATCATTTCCACCTATTTAATCTCATCTCTGTTCATTCTCATTTAAATTCACTCTCATCCATTAATGTCTATTCCTCTCAACTCATTACTGCACATCTCCACTCACCTTTACTCATCATCTCCATTGTTCTTCACTAATATCCACTGTTCTTTAACCCTGTCTTTTATCACTATTCGTCTCACACTCATATCCACTCATCTCCAATAATCTCCACATTTTCCCCATTCGTCTGCATTCATCTCGAATCATCTCCACTCATCTCTATTCCTCTCTGCTGATCCCTCCTCATTTCCATTAATCCCAAGGCTTACATTGGTGAAATGTGAAAGCAATGTCAGTCTCCCTAGAGCCACAGATGCTTGAAAATCAGATTTTCAGAGAGTTAAAATGTGAAAACACATTTTCATTAACGTCAAGACAGCAGCTTGATAACAGTCAAATTCTACAGTGGGGTTTTTCAAAATAAAGCACATTTTGTCGGTTCGTAACTGAAGGAGGAGCTGTTTGTCTGTGCCAGGATGCTGCAATCACTGTCCTAATTAATGTAGACTGACTAGAAAAAGGCAGAAAGACATGATGAAAGACAAAAGGATGTTTTGCAGCAGTAATTCCCAGCGTGACCTAGTCTTCCTCCCCAGCAGAACTGGCAAACAAGTTGGGAACTGAATAAGAGCTTCCTCTTTTTTTTTGGAAACCTACTTTACTGTGCAAGAGGGTTGGGAGGGCATTTTGTACCATTTTACCTTGTAAAGGCACATCTGAGTCATCCTGCTCTGGGCAACAACTCATTACATAGTACTTATAAGATCACCTCCTTTTACACACCTATTACATCGATGTGAGGCGAGCTGGAGTGATGCTCTTTTTAGCCCATCTTGTTTTCTTTACTGAAGAATAGAAAGCTACAGTATTGATAGATCAAAGAGTCTTTGCCAGCACTGGTAATCAGGAGTGACTGATAATCCAGCTGTCTCCCAAAGAGATTCAGGGCATTTCAGATCTTTCCACAGGACTCCAAATCTCTTTCACAATTACTGTACAGATGAAGCTCTGTGTTTAGAGGTTACCTGAAAGAGCTAATTATACACACAGAGATACCTTCTTAATCTTATTGTTTTTACTTCCTTCCTCTGTGTCATCTGATTACTTGCCTCTTGAATATTCACTTCAAATATTAAACACAATGTTTGCCATGAATGTGAGGAAAACAGAGGCTGAGGTCTAAAATGCAAATCAATGGCTAATTGTGCACTTGTGCTTACAATCATGGGGTTGTGTAGCAATTAAGGATATAAATCTCATTTCAGGTGTACTTTTTAGAATTTTCCTCTGTGTATAAAAATGCAGGTATGTTATAATTGCCTTGCTGAAGCACCAAGGTCAAATGTTTTTTCTTCTTCTTACAAAATAAAACATTGCACTCATTGAAATGCATAACGAGGTCTTAGACACAATGGTTATGTATATGATAACACTTGTGTATGTGTGCATTAGTCTCCCTGTGCTGCTGTTCGGTTTGATGTAGGGTTTGTTGGTTGTGGGGAGAGATCAACCACGGAGAGGAAATCAAGCAATAATATGTGATTCCCTTCTCTCTCTCTCTCTCTCTCTCTCTCTCTCTCTCTCTCTCTCTCTCTCTCTCTCTCTCTCTCTCTCTCAGAGAACCCATGAGCCACTTTAATTCCAGATACAATTTATCACTTCTCCTTCACTTTAACTTCAAAGACACATCCCTATCTACCTTTCCAAAGCTTGACATTTTTACCGTTAATTATCCAAAGGTCCATTCACGCATCTTTTAACCTGTTTTATTAGACTGACCTCCAATTTTCCATCTCTGACTGTTTGGGATTTCTTTCCCCCCTCAATGAGGCAATTCACCTCTAGTCTGTGTTAACGTGAAACTTTTTGATTTCCCCGATGCATTCTGGGAGACGTAGTTTCGAAATTGAGCTGTAGTAGTGGAATGGAACATGACGGAATACAATAAAAGGTTGTTTTACTCTAGGTGCTCTGCTTCAGTCATCTGGAATCGATTTTCAATGCCTTATATGAAATGTGCCGTGATGTTTGGTGATAAAAGTGAGTGAGAGAATGTGATGTACTTTATTTTTTGGATAGACCATTATGTAGCATTGCAAATGGCTCTTAAATAAAATTGGGACTGTTTATGAAATTCACTTCAGTCTATAACAGAAATGGATTCTTTTTTTTTAACATAAAATCACATTTGCCACTTTTGTCTACATCGACCAATTTGTCTGCAACAGAGGTGTGTAATAATAAAAATAATTAACCAGTTTGTGCTAATTGCTTAAATATCTTGTGTAGTCATCTTGAGGTTGTCATAGTAACTTCATGTCCTCTTTGGACCTTTTGCCAAATACTCTCCTCTTTTAGACAGCTTTTTGTTCCATTACTGCAGCACCTTAACATAATATCACTCATAGTATTAGGTTTCTTAAAATATACAATTACTAATAATAATAATACTAAGTGAAATAAAGAAGAAGAAGAAGAAGAAGAAGAATGAAAATAATAATCATAATTAACATAAAATATAGATTTATTTGGGAATGATTATAAATAGATTGTTTAGTTTCAACATCTTTCATTGACATGTTGGCTTACTTTCACTTTCATTAATGTTTTAATACATTCACTAATAGTGCTGTCAGTGGGATTTAGCTTTTACTTCCTCTTCACATAAAGAGTAGTGTTTTATTCTATGTTTCCTTTACTTCAGGAGGTGGAAAATTAAGTGCTAATTTGTTTACTGTTGAGGCTGTAGGCAGACATGTTGTGTCGATGTGAAACTTGGAGTTGAGAAGACAGAGATCAGAGTTTAGATATTCCAAATTAGGTGGCTTTTTATTTATTTATTTATTCATTTATTTTTGGAAGTTTTTGTCAAAAACAGGATAAAATATGTTGGCAAAAATGTCACAAAATTTTATCATCAAATAAACCCACTTATAAACCCTTTAACCTGAAAGCTTTTATCACTCCTCGCACTGCACCACGCTCCCTCAGATCTTCTAGCACTGTTCAATTGGTCCCACATCCCTTAAGGTGAGAGGTAGTTATACATCAAGGCTCTTGTTCTGGCAGAGAGGTGGTGGAATGAATTTCCCGCAGAAGTCCGAACAGCTGAGACACTGGCCATTATAAAGTATTAACTTTTTGAGCAATATCAACTTTGAGTGTCTTCTCTATAAAGATATTTAAATTGTGTATGTTTATCAGGAACTGTAAACATTTAAAGATAGGAAGGGCATTTTTAGCTGTGAGTCACAAAATCTGGGGCGAAGGCTAAAAGGTTAAATGATGTGTAAAGACCTTCCCCTTTCCTGAAACACTTAAATACTAGTACACTAGTGCATATTTTCCCTTTTTGTTTTTATGCATTTATGTATTTTTAAAAAAAGTGTACTATAAATCCTTCCAACAGTGTTTTAGGCTGACAGTTTCCTAAGTCTGCAACCTATTGAACCAATGTAATTTAATCATTGATAGAGGCTTCAAAGAATTTTTTCTATGTTGCTCTGCATAAAAGTGTCTGCTAAATGCCATAAATGTAAATGTAAATATAGGCTTGTGACATTTGCTATTCAATTAGGTAAATAATTAACTATTTGTACTGAGCTAATTTTCTTAATGCATGCTACACAATAACCTTTTTAATGAGAGATGGATTTCCACTAAGTGGGACATTAGAGCTACTAAATAGCTCTAATACAACTGTAACTAAAAATAAAAATGATAAGTACCAGCTACTGTCTATTTCAAGGCTTCATCAGTCACTAAAGTTGAAAATTTGTATTGTGTGTAAAAGAAGTTGCTTCTTTTGTTTTTTTCTTTACTTTTTGCCTATACACATGCACACACATCTCCCTTATACTCACTAGGAGGCTATAATTTAAAGGTTAACATTTTCATAGATTTTAAACGTAATACTTCACCATAAATGCTATCTAATAACACCATTGGTGCTTATCAGAGAGTTGCCATAAAACTATTTTCTAGAGGACATAGGTTGGGGCAACATCTTCCACCCTCATGTAGTTATCCTTGTCCTGAGGGCTTGTTTCCCTGCTAATGGTGAACATGTCTCTTGAAATCCTATTACATCGTTTAGCTGAAACTGCTTTCCATCCCGATGACACACAAACACACACACAAACACACACACAAACTCAAACACACACATTCACAAACACACATATAAACACACAGGCATTTTATTTGCTTGATTCTGTAATGAAATGTGAAATAGTAATTATGTTGCACTTAAAGAGGGCAGCGCTGTTAGTGCTGTAAATCCTACAAAGTGATTAGGATGTCTCTCATAGCACTCTCTCTCTCTCTCTCTCTCTCTTTCTCCATTTGGCCATTTTGTATTATGAGCCAAAGAAAAACAAATACAATGAAAATGTTTATAATATTTTCTTTCCCCATCAAATTTCACTGCCTGACTTTTAAAAGTGTCTGTGAGAAAGATTCTTTATATAGGTCTCATCAGTTCTGGGTCACTGTGAGTGCATGCAAACAAGAGCAAAGCTATTTCATGTATGGATGAACACTGTACTGTAGCAATGATCACATATACTTGGCCAAACAAAGCCAAGTGTGTTTACATCAGCATTACTGCAGACATATTTAGCTCGAGTGGCTGAAACGGAAGGGTTTAGAAGGCACCATGAACAAAAACAAAACAAAACCTTGCAGAAAAATTTGAAGAAAGTACAGAAACACATTTATTTACAATATGTTTAAGGATTGGTGAAAAGGTGGTAATTCAGTTTTCGTTTGAAGATCAAGTCAAGTTTATTTCTATAGCGCTTTTCACAACGAACATTGTCTCAAAGCAGCTTTACAGAATTATAGAATTAAGATGAATGATGTGAATGTATCCCTGATGAGCAGCCATGGCAAGTGTGGCAAGGAAAAACTGCCTTAGATGTTATAAGGAAGAAACCTTGAGAGAAAACCACACTTAAAAGGGAAACTCCTCCCCAAGAGTGTGATTATAGTCTTTAAACAATACAGAACACTGGAGAGTGAGAACTAACATGGGCATTGGAATGTAATATTATGAGTAATGTCCTTTTTACAGTCTTATACAGTCATTTGTAATTATAGAATCAGGAGCTCCTAATCACCTCACAAAATAGCTCAACATTTGCAATCTTAAAAAATACAACACCAGATTCTCTATTCAAGAGCCTTTAAACACTCAAAGAGGTCCAATGTACAAACTCTAAATGAAGTGGGACGTCTCTGAATGGTTCAGGATGTTTGCAGAGTCGGCATCTACTCCTTTAAAGGTCCACAATCTTCATGAGGTGGGACACCATTGGAACTGGCACAACCTCAGGATGCCTTGGGATGGGTGAAGAAAGAAAAGCAGTGAAGAGGAATTAGCATAGCTGCTGTTCATAATATTAACAAGCATAAGTTGATAATGTGCATGTCATCAGATGTACTGGAGCACAAGGTTATGATATGTGATGCGTGAGTTTTTAATCGGCACTTAAACTGGGAGAGTGTGTCTGAGCTCCAAACACTGTCAGGAAGACTATTCCAAAATTTGAGAGCTGTATGTGAGAATGCTCTACCACCTTTAGTGGACTTTGCGATTCTAGGAACTACTAGAAATCTCATCACCAGAGATCACCACCAATTGATATTACAAAGAAGAGCACTAATGCATATCTACATTATCTCCTAAGGCAGGGGTGGCCAACCCGCGGCTCGCGAGCCGCATGCGGCCCTTTGGCTGGTTTCATGCGGCTCTTATGTTCCTTTCGAAGTTTGTGTGTGTTTGATTTTTAATGTGCGTGTTCGCTTTGCTTAAGTTCAATACGGTATTTTTAAGAATTAAATGAGCTTGCCCCTACTGGGAAACTTTGCGGTATGTCAGACCTTGGCATGAGGCCAATCATACACCCCCTCTCATCATTACAGTGATGCACCGAGAATTTTCGGACATACCTAAATCACCGAAACAACACGGCAGAAACACAGTTGTAATGACGCATTAAAAAAGCGCAGCCAGCACACGGTTATATGGATAAGAGCAACATGTCTGCAGAGAGCGATGTGCAAAACATGCAATGCTGCAATTTCAAGAGGGGGTGTATCTGCAAAGAGTTTCAGGTTTAATTGATCACCTGAAATCCAAACATCCCGATTGCCTTCTAAATATGAGAAGAACGCAGTGCAGAAAAGTAAAGTCAATCCAAGCATGCGCACTCCGTCTGTAGAGGACGTTTTTGAAAAGGCAGGAAAGTTTTCCAGTGATGGTGCCAATGCAAAAGGCATAACACAAAAAATTATGGATTTCATTGCCATTTGAATAGAATTTTTTATTTCGGTGCATCCCTAAAATATTATTATTGGTGTGGCCCTCTGACACAATTCAGGTTTCTAATGTTGCCCCTTTTAAAAATGAATTGCCTACCCCCGCTGTATATTCATCTCACGCACATGCGCATTTGACGAAAATAGTGAACACATAAAAAAAAAAAACACAAAGTCTGTGTTTTCTACCCTGAATCACGTGAAATTAAAGCATCGATCTGTTCTGACTGACAGACATGTGAAAGAATTGCTTCGGGTGGCAACAATGGAATACAAGGCAGATTTGAAGGGGATTGTTTAAGGCAAGTAACATGCATAATAAAAGAAAAACGCTATTGTAAATTATTATATTTTTGTTTGTAGACTTAGTTAAACTGAGTGTTTTTGTGTGTGAGACAGTGCACACAATGTTCATTGTTGAAAATGACTGTCCTGTGGTCTTAGAACTGTAGGAGTCAATTTCTGTCATTATGTTGGTGTGTGACATTTACAACAAATCTGGCTGAGCAGAGGTGTGTGTGTGTGTGTGTGTGTGTGTGTGTGTGTGTGTGTAAGAGGAAAGGATGGGTGATGTTCATGTGTGCCCATGTGTATGATGTGGCTCTTTGCGGTAACACAGTCAGAAATGTGGCTCTCGGTCTCTGACTGGTTGGCCACCCCTGTCCTAAGGGATGAAGTAAAGTTAAGTTGTATGTGTGACTTGTAAGAATGTACCATTGACTGAAGTTTGATAAATCAGTCTGTTCATGTTTATTTTGGTGAGCATAATTGCTTTAAATGATCTGCCAGGGGATAAGAGATACCATTGGATGGACTGCAGTGATGGGGTGATATAGGAGTATGACAGAATGTATGCAGCTGCCTTCTGTGGCAGTGGTCTGATCGTGCACAGGGGAAGACCTGCCAGGAGCAAGTTGTCATAGTTTTAATCTCAAAATGACAAGGGGCTTGAATGGACACTGTGGAGAAAAAACAAGACTGAACCTGCTGATGTTGTAAAAGAAAAAGTGGACAAGAGATGTGAGCAGAGAGCTAAGTCAAGGTTTTATGCATGCTCAGACTGTTCTCCAGAGGGATGGCAAGAATTTGATGTGAGGACACAACTCCCCGGACATAGAGCAGCTCTGCTTTTCCGGGATTTAGTTTCAGATGATAAGATGCCAGACTCGCAGAGATATGTGGAGATTGTCGGAAGGGTTAGATTAAGTACTTGTCATCAATACAGCAGTAATATGAAAAGCTGTATAAACACACACCACACATACACAGAGAGAGCTAGTAAATGGCAGAAAATGAAAAAGGCACACACTGGACCTTGTGAGGCTGTGAAATAGCTTTGGGCCTTGTAAGCACCTGCATGAAATCCAATGAGATGATCATTACTCCAGGTAAAATAATTATCATCATGATAGGCCATTAGGTCTGCATCTCATGTGAATTAACACTTTTGTATGTCAGTGAGAGTGACAAAGGATTCATGGTTGACTAAGCCTGATTAAATTATAAGGAATACAGATATAAGTAATGTTTAGTTGCATTAAAACCTGCAGTCACCCTGAACATCTTTGAGGATAATATTAGCTTCCCAAGTTCTATATACAGTTATACAGCGTCTCACAAAAGTAAGTACACCTCTGACATCTCAGGCTTTAATCATACTGGGCTCAAGTCAAGTCAAGTTTATTTCTATAGCACTTTCACAACAGACATTGTCTCAAAGCAGCTTTACAGATTTTAACAGTTAAGGTAACCAATGTGTATTTATCCCTGATGAGCAAGCCATGGCAAGTGTTGCAAGGAAAAACTTAGTGGGCTCACCAGAACTGCACAGGTTGTTGCTGGGATTCTGTTGCTGGGATTCACTCTTCCATAATGATATCACTGTGATGCTGGATGGTGTTTCTCCAGATTCTGCATGAGGATGCCCCACAGGTTCAGTTTTCATTTCAGGTCTGTAGACATACTTGGCCACTTCATTTATAAGTACATATATGGATAAAAGTATTAGGACACCTGATTACCTGAAAAGCATTAAATACAACAATAAAAATATATAAATGCTACCAGTCAGCTGAGGTTTACCTTTAGTTGAATCAAAATTATAAAAATGTATATATTTCCTATTTAATTTAAACATTTCTTTTTCTACTTTTACTTCAAATAGAGGTTCTGAAGCTTAAAAAGTTGTATAACATAATATGGATTGTATCTAATAGTGCAATGAGGACGGGTGTTAAATATGTATAATATCTGTAATAAATGAAGCGTTCAGCTTTATTGATATGTTAATATTATAACTAGTGATGCCTGCAGCCTCCAAATATAGTCAGGTAATTCTTATCATAATGCACTGTGTAAAAATAACTGTTACATTTGTCTCAGCCGATAATTAAATAAAAAAAAAATAGATTTGTCTCATTAAACAATTTCACAGTATGTGAGCACCTGGTGTGAACAGAAGTGACAGGAGTAAGATTATTTCTCATGTTTTCTTTCTATCCTATTGCCCAGATAATACATTTTTGTCCATACCTGCTGCTGAGCCGTTCCTATTATACTTGTTTGTATTAAACATTATTTATGGATGATTTGTAGCATTGCTGGTGTTTGATATAATTATGATATCTCAAGTGTGATCTGTGAAGTTTTTTTTGTTGATGTGACAAATTATTGAGTGTAAAATGTTGTGTGTAGTGTAGTCTATTTTAAAAAACATTACAGAACTTGTTCATTCATTTACACTTTGCTTGGTTGTGTTTATTAAAGCTACATATTTTTTTTTATTATTATTGCATCTGGTAGGAAAAGAAAAAGTTGTTGTAACTTGTCATTACAATCCTTTAATTTGTGTCTCAGAGTTGTTGGTCTAAAAGTAGTCCAGATACATGAGGATAGCCAGTCGCTACAGCCAATCAGCTGTTCTAAACTTTGAAATAAATTCATTGATGACTAATTTATTCTCATTCAGGCAGTTGTGTTCTTAGCCAGATGTTGTTTTAGCCGGTTAGAGCTACAGTAATAGGGTGTGTTTGAGGTTATATTTTTAGGATAAAAGTTTGTGGACATTTGCTGTTATAATAATATGTAATAACCTATACCTATAATAACCTCCACTCTTTTGGGAAGATGTTCCCCTAGATTTTGGAGTGTGTTTGCGGAGGTTTGTGCTTACTCAGCCACAAGGGCATTAGTAAAGTCAGGTACTGATGTAGAGTAAGGAGCCCTGGGGTACAATATGCATAATTGTGTACTAGCTATATTTACTAGGAAATGTTTTAGATGATAAGTTCCCATGGTAGCAGTATATCCAAACACTTTCTATAATATACATTGCCTGTTCTGTGACATATATCTTGACAATGTACATCATGTGATGATAGTAGGGAGTGTTTTGAAAAGCTGAAGAGAATTTAAACATTATTCTTAAATTTTTATTAGATGCACAGATTTTTATTAGATACGCACTTCTGCAAGTACTTCCTATGTTTATTAGTGCTTTTCTGTCCATCATTTTTGTCCTTAGTTCTTGTCAAAGCAAATGTAATGCCCATGGCTGGTAGGAAGGACAAATGATATTAACAAGGACAGGACATGGAACAGATAGAAGGAAAGATAGACAGAGGAAGATTTATGGACAGGTAGTGTTTTTAAGTTAAGACTAATGGAAGGAATTATATTACATATAGTTTGTTTTATTGAAACTTATTGGGTGTGCAATAAAAAAAATGTGTGTGTGTGTGTTAAAAGAAGCTGTTTGATTACTCGAGTCTGCATCTGAAAATTGTAGAGGGCAAAACATCACTTTCATTTTTCATCATCAACATCTCTCTCTCTCTCTCTCTCTCTCTCTCTCTTTCTCACTTTCGCTCTCTCTTTCTGTCATTTATCAATTTAAATCACTAGCCTCCCCCATCTCTTTCATCTCATTGCTTTTTTGCTGTTAAACATATACACACACACACACACTCACACACACACACACATTTTGTGAAACAATGTTTGAAAATGAATGATGTTTTTCCTCTTCATTTTTCTCTCTAATGGAAATATAATAAAGCACTTCAGAGAACAAACAGCCCTGTGCCTCTGAGTGTGTGTCGGGGTCTGTGTGTCTGTGTTAATGACAGTAATGACAGATTCGTCAGTAATGACCACCCTGTAATGTGTAACACTAATAACAAATACTGATCACCCTGGAATGTTTATGAATATTAACAGTTATTGTTTACGCTATAGTGTGTGTCAGTGATGGTGCTTATTGTTTACCCTGTAGTGTGTGTTACTAATAACTCTACATAACACTAATACGTTTCTGATCACTCGGCATGTAACAGTGCACAAAATTTACAGTTCGGTACATACCTCGGTTATAAATCATGGTTTTGATGAATTTTGGTATGCTATGAGAAAGAAATGCAAAACATTAAAGTTGCTTGTTGTTCCCTTTTAGGAAGTCGAGCTGCGTCGCAACACTTTGGGAAAGTGGCCGCGTTGTCCACACTCGGAAATAATGTGTGTAATCAGTCAAAATTGGACTGTCAATTGTTCGTCAGAAAAAATAAATAAAAATCCTGTGAGCGGAGCATGCTAAGTCAGTTCTCGAAAGCACCGGTTGCTAGAACTGTGTTTGCATGTTAAAGCTATCGCTCCATTCCTGAGTGACACTCTCCGAGGACGCTTTGCAAGCTAGGCTCAAGGAGCTATGCAGTTGTGGGCATAGCTAGGTCGGTTTCTGAGGGAGCCGGCTGCGCACATTCATATTTCGCCTTGCTAATTGTGCCATGCACTTTCTGCTCGCATTTCTATAAGAACGCTTCGCTCCCTGAGAGCCCTCCTCACTACTTGTGGTTATAAAAATAATTTTAATAAAAAAGAGCCAGTAAGCATTTTCGGGGGTTGTGACTTGTGCCGTTGCCAAGCTACATAACTTGGCCGGCTCATGAGCAACAAGAAACTCTGCGGGCGCAGCCTCAACCTTAACCCACCCATTTTTTATGTCAAGAGCTTTGAGAAACTTCTTTTATTTTGCTATACAAAAAAAAAGTTAATTATTATTATTATCGAGAGTTACAGAAACGGAGTGTCACGTCAAGGTGGCTTGGCACATCAGAGGTCAGTCTTGAGAAACTGATATACCTAAGAGGCTTCTTGGTAGCCTGGAAAGCTCTGCCAGACATGTCTCAGTGGGTCCTGCCCAATGTAGAGAAAGGCTATTTAATTCATTTTGACTTCCCACTCTGGTGGAAAACAAGCAGGCTCTGGTCATGTAACAAGAAGTAAGTACTCTCCTGGAAAAGGAGGCCATCGAAGTTGTCCCTCCATCAGAACGAGAATAAGAAATAATCATAGTTCCCAAAAAAGGACGGTGGGTTGCGTCCTATTTCGGATCTACGTCAGCTGAATTGCTCACTTGTGAGACTCAGGTTCAGGATGCTGACCCTCAAGCAGGTCATGTTTCAAATCAAATCTGAGTACTTGTTTGTCATGGTAGATCTAAAGAATGTGTACTTTCATGAATCCATTCATCCTTCTTACAGGAAGTTTCTGAGGTTCATTTTCGCGAAGCTTACCAGTTTTGGGTTCTTCCGTTTGGCCTTGTCCTCTCACCCCGCACCTTCACAAAATGAGTCAATGTGGCTCTGGTCTCCCTGAGACTTCAGTGCATCTGTATCCTCAACTATATTGACCATAGGTTGATATTGGCTTGATCAGAGCAGTTAGCGGTTCAGCTACGAGATGTTGTTCTCGCTCACATGAAGGTTTTGTGGATTCGGCTAAACGCCGGAAAGAGTGTGCTTTCTCCATTACAACGCTGCGTTAGGTGGGATTCATCTACTTCGCGTGCACAGCTTTCCCCTGCCCATATTGTGGCCAGCCTTACAGCCGTCAAGAAGGACAGCCTCCCACTGTCAAGCCGTTTCAGAAACTGCTAGGGGTCATGGCAGCTGTGTCCAGTGTTATCTCACTTGGCCTTGGTAATGCTAATGACTGATTGCTAACGTCCTTTACAGGGTGGGGAGCAGTGTTGGGCAGTAACGCGTTAGTAGTAATGCGTTACTTTTAAAAATAAAGTAACTTTGTTACCGTTACCGTATGGTGCGATACCCGTTACTTTTATTAATTAATTAATTTCGGCTGAAGTGTAGACTACAGCCTGACTTGCTTACAAATTTGCGGTCCACCACTTAATATGCTCCGTAGGGAACTCAATTCAACTATGTTCTGTACGTAAAAGGATTGCATTTGATACACATATACTGAACCGAAAGCCCTGTGCCGAAAACTTTCAGTACAAATGCGTGTACCATTATACCCCTACTGACCACCCTAGAATGTGAAAAAAGAAAGGCAGTTACTAATTCCTGGAGTGTGTGTCAGTAATGGCAGGTACTGATCTCCCTATACTGTGTGTCAGTAATGATGATCACGCTGTAGTGTGCATTAGTAAAAGTGGCCCATTATAGGCATCTAATCTTTTAACTATGGTGAATCTTTATTAACAGTCCCTGGTAGAAGTTGTTCTGAAGTCTATATGAAGGTCTGGATGATGCCAGAAAAAAATCTTTCCAGCAACACCTCAGCATGAGGAAGGTAGAGAGAAATGCTTACCTTAGTTCAGGACTCATACAATTCCAATGAGCAAAAACCTAATAAAAAAAGACCTGTAGCAACTTCTTATTGGTATAAAATGGTGTCTTCACTAAAATCATTCGAAAAGTAAAAACAAAAAACAGTTTGGTAAAAAAATAATCATTTCTTCAGTAAATCCCACATACTCTTTTGCTCTTCACTGTCTTTACATTGTCTTATGCTTAAAATTAATTAGACCAGTTGCTGTAAAAATGAAAAGAAAAATCTCGAACAAATCAAACAAATCAACTAATCTGTTAATTAAATGGCCTCCAGGTTAACTCAGTCACTGGAAATGAATACCCCTAAACTAATAGACATGCCTTGTAAAATAGAATAAATAGACAAAAAATTACTTGAAAGAAGTCAAAATGAAGAGGAACATGTAAAATATCTAAAAAAAAAAAGAAGTCAAGTAGAAAAGAGTAAATGAGTGGAAACCAATGTGTGTAAGATATAGTATATGCACCGTATAGTAATGGAAAGGGTTCAGAATGTGGGTGGGTGCATGCAGGTGTGCGTTTGTGTCAATGTCAGCATGTGTTAATGTGTGTGATATGTGTGACCATGAGAGAGAACATTTCTATTTTGATCTCAGCGTGTGTTTAATGTGTGTGACTGTGAGAGATGAGTCAGGATATTTCGCCTGCACACTCAGTTTGCCATAAGTAAATCTCTGTCTCTCTCTCTCTCTCTCTCTCTCTCGCTCCCTTTTCTTACATTGTGCAGTACGATCAAATAAAAACAGAAGAAATCCAACCGAATAAAAGTGGAACTGGCTTTGTGAACAGGGGCATTGCATCAACGGCCTGGGAATCCATGAAATTACAGTGCAACACAGGAGCTTAAAGGATGGATTTGAACTGTCAACAGTCTGCTACAATGGCTTAGGACCACAGGGTGCCTTTAATCACCATCACTGCACACCTCAACAACATTTAACTGTAAACAAATTTACATTCGTTGCCACTGAGAGGAGGATGGGTTCCCTCTTTAGTCTGGTTCCTCTTAAGGTCTCTTACTTATGCCATAACAGGAAGTTTTTCCTGGCCACCGTTTGCTTATTAGAGACAAATGTATTCATTCTTTATAACCATCTGTGTAAAACTGCTTCAAAACAATATCCATTGTTAAAAGTGCTATACAAATAAAAATAAATTTAATTTAATTGTTGTGCTGGAACAGGTTTGAGTCTCATAGTCAAAGGAAGGGATAAATAAAGGGAAAAACTACCGTCATTTGCAGACTATATCCCGTAACGCTGTTGCCAAGAAAAACAAAAAAAGCAAGAATTTTGGAAACCTGTCTGTGCTTATAGGATTACTGTTGCAACTGGAGCGAGCTCTTCCTTAACCCTGACCCAATGCGTTACAACGGCTTGTATCTAAAGAGTAGCCTACCAAGAAAGTCATTGTTCACTGTCTTCCTCCTTCCTTTCACAATAATTTCTCTCGGGTGTTTATCTCTTGCATCATCATGCGTTTAACAATCACCATCGGTAAAGCTGATGCCGTGCAGCTCAGAACACAGGTGAAGTGTGTTTTTTCATGCCCGGTTGTTTTCAGCGTGACGAATGATTCACATTTCCTGTTGACAGTCCGAGTGAGCGGCAGGTCAAACGTCAGAGGAACATCATCCATATTTATGATGTGGTGCGGCCCGATTCAGTGGGAGCGCACCTGATATAATATAAAGAGTTTCATTGGTTTTCCTGAACCTGTTCTGCAATTTAATTGGTCTAATGTTATGGGGCTCAGTTTTTTGGCTCGAAGCTTGGAAAAAAGTAGCAGCTTATAGTCCGGAAAATACGGTAATGCTTTTGCATTCAAAGACATCCAATACAGTTGTGTGCTTTGTGGAACCAAGTCAGGTGTCCCTATAATTTTGTCCATATAGTGTATGCACACTTTTCTTTTTTTAAAGTTTTAGTAAGTCACGACTTTCAAATGGCCGAATCCTTTACATCCACTCCCAAACTCCACAGCCCAAGTAAGCAAATCTCTTTCTCTCTCTCTCTTTCTCTCTCTCTCTTTCTCTCTCTCTCTCTCACACACACACACTATAATGATTTCTGGTTGAAATAAACTCCAGCAGAGGTAGCAAACTGAGCTGATATTAGCTGAGCTGCACTCTGCACTCCATCACCAACAGCCGTCTCTTATAATCTCTCGTTAATAGTGAATCACCCTCCGACTGCCATCTGCCCTGCAAAATTACTTTATAAACGTGATAAAATATTGTACCTTCTGCAAATCTAAACTAGCTAGGTCCGAAAAGTTAGCCCTAATTGTTTACCTTTTTTTCTAATAATTTTACATTTCCAACAGCCATATAATCAGGGTCCTATTTAGGGTCTTTATAGTGTCTGACTTCTTCACAGTGTCTGGCTACTATTTTGCTCTTCATTAAGATTCGACTCACATTAATTAAACATTGGTCCTGTTAGAGCGGGCACTGGAGTTCATTAGCTGGAATTACTCTTTTTCTTGATGAGCAAACACAGTAGCCACTACAGTGAACTGCCAAATCCTTTGACTGGGGCTTGTGAGAACACCATATCAATCTACACACTTCAGCCCCATGTACATTACAAAACTATCATTAATGTGTCAGTTATGTGCATATGATATAAGGGTGTGATATTCTTGTCAATCCCTGAGAAATTAGAGCTTGGTGTATCGTCTTAAACTGAAATGATTAAAAATAAGTGCTGATATTGTTCATCCTGGTATGAGGTTACATTAAGTATGTTCTGCTTAGTTTAGTGCTTACTTTCACGACTATAAAAGCCTATGGCTGGACACTATGAAAGGTATTGATGAATTTTTACTTTTCACTAAATTTCAGTTTTGTATAGTGCTAGCAACTAACCCAGCAATTAGGTTTGCACAAGCTAGTGCACTCTTAGTGTCAACATGGGGCTCGAGCGCTGATAAATAGGGAGGGTTGCGTTAGGAAGGGTATCCAGCGTAAAACATGTGCCACATCGGGCCATAGATGAAGTGGTGGATGGTGTACCTAGGAATGAAAGATTGGTGATTGGGGCAGATTTTAATGGGCAAGTAGGTGAAGGAAACAGAGGTGATGAGGAGGTGATGGGCAGGTATGGTTTTAAGGAGAGGAATGTGGAAGGGCAGATTTCACATTCGGTGGTAGATGGTGTTAGAGTTTGCTAAAAGGATGGAAATATCAGTGGTAAACACTTATTTTAAAAAGAAGGAGTATCATAGTGTGATGAATAGGAGTGGAGGAATGTGCACACAGGTTGACAATGTTCTATGTAAGAGATGCAAATTGAAAGAGATTGGAGACTGTAAGGTGTTGGCAGTGTAACTAAACAGCATTAGATCGTTTTGGAGGTGAAGAAGAAGAGGTGGAAACTTAAGGAGGAAGACTGTAGTGTAAGGTTCAGGAAAGAGGTCAGACAGGGGCGTGGTGGTGGTGAAAAGGTGCTGGATGTTCGGGCAACTACTGCAAAAGTGATAGGGAGACCGCAAGAAAGATACTTGGTGTGACATCTGGAAATAGAAAGGAAGACAAAAAGATGTGGTGGTAAAATGAGGAAGTGCAGGAGAGCATAATGAGAAAGAGGTTGGCAAAACAGAATTGATGAGAAGTGATGAGAGTGATAAGAAAAGTAGGCAGGAGTACAAGGAGGCAGCAGGTTAAAAGGTATGTGGCAAAAGCCAAGGAAAAGGCATATGAGGAGCTGTATGAGAAGTTGGACACTAAGGAAGGAGAAAAGTATTTGTAGCGATTGGCCAGGCAGAGGGACCAAGCTGGGTAGGATGTGCTGCAAGTTAGAGAAATAAAGGATGCAGATGGAAATGTGTTGACTATTGAGGAAAGTTTGTTGAGAAAATGGAGGGTGTATTTTGAGCAGCTAATGAATGAAATTTGAAATTAGAGAGATGTGGAGATAGTAAAGCAAGGAGTGGATAGGATTAGTAAGGAGGAAGTGAGAGCAGCGATAAGGAGGATAAGGAGTATCAAGTTGGTTGGACCAGGTGACATAAGCATAGGGATGGTTAGGACATATGTCAGTGGAGTTTTTAACCAGGTTGTTTGTTTTGGAAGGTGAGAGGATGCTTGAGAAATGGAAAAGGAGTGTGTTGGTGCCAATTTTTAAGAATAACGGGGATGTGCTGACCTGCAGTAACTTCAAGGGAATAAAGTTGATCAGTCACACAATGAAGTTATAGGAAAGATTAGTGGAAGCCATGCTGAAAGAAAAGGTGACCATCTGTAAGCAACAGTATTGTTTCATGCCAGGGAAGAGCACCACAGACGCATTATTTACTTTGAGAATGTTGATAGAGAAGTATACAGAATGTTAAAAGGAGTTGCATTGTGCGTTTGTGGATTTAGAGAAAGCATAGGACAGGGTGAGGAGTTGTGGTACTGTATGAGGAAGTCAGGTGTGTCAAAGAAGTATGTGAGCATGGTGCAGGACATGTATGAGGACAGTGTGACAGCAGTGAAGTGCGACAGACAGAACGACAGACTGGTTCAAGGTGGATGTTGGACTGCATCAAGGATCAGCTCTGAGCCCTTTTCTGTTTGCAGTGGACTATGATGTTTGCAAATGATATTGTAATTTGTGGTGAGAGTAAGGAGCAGGTTGAGAATGGCCTGGTGAGGTGGAGGTAAGCACTGGAGAGAAGGGGAATGAAAGTCTGTGGGAGTAAACAGAGTACATGTGTGTGAATGAGAGGGAAAGCAGTGTAGTGGCAAGAAGAAGAGGTGGTAAAGAAGGAGGAATTCAGGTACCTGGGGTCAACAGTGCAAAGTAATGGAGAATTAGAGAAGTGTATTAGAGAAGTGAAGAAAAGTGTGCAGGCATGGTTGAGTGGGTGGAGAAGAGTGGCAGGAGTGATAGAAGGGTATCTGCAAGAGTGAAAAAAAAAGTTTACAGAACTGTGGTGAGACCTGCTATGTTGTATGGTTTAGCGACAGTGGCATTGACCAAAAGACAGGAGGCAGAGCTGGAGGTAGCAGAGCTGAAGATGCTGAGATTTTCATTGGAAGTAACAAGGATTGACAGGATTAGAAACAAGTTTATTAGAGGGACAGCGCTTGTTTTGTAGACAAAGTGAGAGAGGCACGATTGAGATGGTTTAGACATGTGCAGAGGAGGGACATGGGGTGTATTGAAAGGAAAATGCTGAGGATGAAGCCACAAGAAAGGAAGAAAAGAAGAAGGAAAAGGAGGAGGTTTATGGATGTGTGGAGCGAAGACATGCAGGTAGTTGGGTTGAAAGAGGCAGATGTAGAGGACAGGGTGGTATGGAGACGGATAATCCACTGTGGCGACCCCTAATGGGAGAGACCGAAAGAAGAAGAAGACAGTGCTAGCTATAATGTTCTCTAGTGCTGTAAAGTACTGTGGTCTGATCCTGTCAAAAACTTAAGTGTTGCAAAAGTAGACAGAGGGTGACAGCTGCAGTAGACCTTGTATAGATGAGGAAAACATATAAAGTGGTGGCAGAAAAAAAACATTTGAAGAGCTGTCTTCACAAAGATGAGTTAAAGAATTGCAAATGGCAAAGCATTGAAGCCTTTTTTTGCTCGATGTCCAGATTTCTTTTGCTACTTTATTGTGTCAGCTTGATTTGGTTAAGCAATGATGAGTAAAGGCTCCCTGCGTATTTTTGTTTCTAACGATTAGTTTAAAGGATTTGGAATGTGTGGTGTATTCAAGACTTTAAGGACAAACTTCATTTCAATTAAATGAATCACTTTAAAAAATATCCAATTGTTAAAAAAATACGTAAACAGCAAACAAATCATAAGTAATGAATTTATTTGTTAGTGTGATTTATTTAATTTGTGTTTTACAAATAATAGCTACATTCGCCAACTGTTTTATTTTTCTTTAAAGACAATTTATAATTTTAACAATAAAACACTTGTAGGTGCAATTGGAAAACTGTCAATCATGGGGCGCTGTGATGGGGCTTTTAAATGAGGTGAACTTAACAATACCATTACCAATACCAAGTTAATTATTTTCCTGAACCAGAATGTCCCTAAATGCTTTATACTGCCAAAGACCAAAGACTGGATATATATATTTTTTTTATTAAGCAAAGACACAATGCACTTTTCATCACAAATAATGTACTAAAGCATCAAGTGTTTTATACACTTACATTAAATCAGTTATAAACAGTTCTGGCCTCACCCATCTCTTTTACTGAGAAAACGTTAAGCAGTAATAAATGGGTTTATGCTGTCTGGAAGGCTTTCCAGTAGTGGAAAACTGACTGGTAATACTGTTTCTCTTTATGAACAAGGTACATCATTCAAGCCCCTGTGTATGAGCTGCTACTAGAGAAATAAGCACATTAATGCAATTTAGTAATTTGCATCACAGCTAGAACCACTGTAAGAGCTGCCATTAAAAAAATGTGAAAAAAATTCAGACCAATTACTGAGAAATTAAATTTCAACTAAACTCTGATAAAGAAATATATAACTCCTTGAATTTTGCTCACTAAGTCTATTTTTTTCACTCTGCATACTGTATTATAAAACATCATAAGGGGAAAAACAGAAGTAGCAATAAATTGAATCAACTATTCTCCGTCCTTAACCCAGTCATGGAAGAATACCACAATTTTCAGGTGGATCAGGCATCAGTTGAATCATACGTAAAAACACACACACAGTTTGCATGGCCTTTTCTAACCTGACATTAGCACACTAACATCAACATACACACACACACACACACACACACACACACACACACACACACACACTCACTCACACACTGCTGACATTTATTCTCTTTCTCTCTCTCTCTCTCTCTCTCTCTCTCTCTCACACACACACACACTCTCTCTTTCTTTTACTTTTTATCTGCTCAACAGTGTATCATGGGGTTCACACTGATCGCCTTACACTCTGCTTTAACTGCTCAATTCACCTAATCTCTAGCACTGCCGAGGATTTTCCGGAGATCATTACACACTGTGAGCACAAGATAGACAGAGAGATAGAGCAAGAGAGATATAGACAGGAACAGACAATTCTGTGAGAATGTGTGTCTTACCTGTGTAGATAGAGGTTTGTCACATGCACACACACACACACACACACACACACACACTAATACATACATACATACATACATATATATATATATATAGAGAGAGAGAGAGAGAGAGAGAGAGACATACAGTGCCCTTCACAATTATTGGCACCCCTGTTTAAGATGTGGTCGTGGACTTCTAAAAATTCTCCTTTTGTTTTAAACAACATAGAACCCAAATGCAAAAAAAGAGAAACATCCAACCGTTCATTTAAGTACATAACTTTGGTGGTAAAAAAAAAAATCATACATTTTTGAAAAAAAAAATTTTTAATTTTTTTTTTTTTTATATATATTTTTCTGTAGTTGCTAAGGTTGGTCAGGGTATCTAGGGACTTTTAATTAGTAATTCATGATTTCCTGTTTCCCTGGGGAATAAATATGATGTGACACAGAGGCCTAATTCTCTTACGCATTTGCCAACATGGCAAAGACAAGAGAACACACCGTTCAAGTAAGGCAGATGTGTGTCGACCTTCATAAGTCAGGCAGTGGCTACAAGAAAATAGCCACTTGCCTTAACTTGCCGGTATCTACAGTCAGAGGAAACATTAAGAAGTTTAAAACAACTGGAACAGTGACAAACAAGGCTGGAAGAGCTCCCAAGTTTATCTTGCCACAACGCACATTGAGGAGGATGGTAAGAGAAGCAAAAAAATCTCCCAAGCTCACCGTCACAGAATTGCATCAAAGAGGGGCATCTTGGGGTCACAGAGTCTCCAAAACAACCATCAGACGCTCTCTATATGCCAACAAGCTGTTTGGGAGGCATGCAAGGAAAAAGCCTTTTCTCACCAACACTCACAAACGTAAACATCTGGAGTTTGCTAAGCGGTACTGGGACTTCAACTGGGATTGTGCTTTGGTCAGATGAGACTAAGATTGAGCTTTTTGGCAACAAACACTCTAAGTGGGTCTGGCGTAAAACAAAAGATGAGTATGCCGAAAAGCACCTCATGCCCACCATGAAGTATGGTGGAGGATCTGTGATGCTGTGGGCCTGTTTCTCTTCCAAAGGCCCTGAGAACCTTGTTAGGGTGCATGGCATTATGAACGCTTTGAAGTACCAGGATATTTTAAATAAAAACCTGATGGCCTCTGCCAGAAAGCTGAAGATGGGTCATCATTGGGTCTTTCAGCAGGATAATGATCCAAAACATGTGGCAAAATCTACACAAAAGTGGTTCAGCAGTCACAAACTCAAGGTCCTCCCATGGCCATCTCAGTCCCCAGACCTCAACCCAATCGAAAACCTGTGGGGCGAGCTAAAGAGAAGAGTGCATAAGAGAGGACCCAGGACACTGGATGATCTAGAAAGATTGTGCAAAGAAGAATGGTCAAAAATCCCTCTCTCTGTGTTCTCCAATCTTGTGAAATGTTATAGGAGGAGATTAAGTGCTGTCTTGTTGGCAAAAGGAGGTTGTACAAAGTATTAACATCAGGGGTGCCAATAATTGTGGCACACATGATTTCAAGTTTATTTTTT
>MU551526.1:2124861-2240185 GCA_024362625.1 Silurus asotus
AGAGAGAGAGAGAGAGAGAGAGAGAGAGAGAGAGAGAGAGAGAGTTTGTGAATGGAAAAAATCTGAAAAATAAAAAATACAGGGACTGCGCTGTAATGTTATTCATCGCATAACATTTAACAAAAAAATGCATATGTGCACTTACTAACAGCAAAGATTCACCAGTATACAAAAAACACCTGTAGTATCTGTAAGGTTTGATTTTTCCACCACTTTCGCGAGTTCTTCTGCGGATCCACATAACTGACCTTAAAATTTCAAATTTTTCCCCCCTTGTGCTCGAGATATTAGGGTTCCTCGACATAACCGATAAAAAAATGCTAAGAAAAAGCGAGAATTTGCCCGTTCCACTTCAAAAACGTCGACTTAATAGGGTTGTCGAGGAAACCGAGGGCGAGATAACCAGGTTCCACTGTATATACCGATCAGGCATAACATTGACCACCTGCCTAATATTGTTTTGGTTCCTTTTTCTACTGCTAAGACAGCATTAACAGCATTAACTTCAGCTTGAGCTTCAGGAGCTCGTCTGTTGGATCGGACCACACAGACTATCCTTCACTCCCCACTTGCATCAAAAAGCCCTGGCTGTTCATGACTCTGTCGAATGGTTCACCACTATTCCTTTCTTGGAACACTTTTGATAGATACTGACCACTGCAGAAAAGGAACATTTCAAAAGAGCTGCAGAGCAGCTGCAGGGGAGTGGTGGCTCAGCGGTAAGGTGCTGGGTTACGGCTCAGAAGATTGGGGGTTCAAGAACCAGTATTGCTAAGCTGCCACTCTTGGGCCTTTAAGCAAGTCCCTTAACCCTCTGTGCTCCAGGGAGCCCATATCATGGCTGACCAGGCACTCCTCCCGTGCAAGCTGGGCTGTGTAAAGAACGAATTTCGCTGTAATGTATATGTGACAAATATTCTATCTTTGTCTGTTTTTATCTATTCTGTTAGATTTGGAGATGCTCTGACCCATTCGTCTAGATGTCACAATTTGGCCCTTGTTAAACTCACTCAAGTCCTTACACTTGCCCATTTTTCCTTCTTCGAACACATCAGGACAAAATCACGTGTATATTTGTATATGTAGAAAGTGCAGACTACCCCTTCTACAAACTTGAAGTCCCATTTCAATGATTAGCTAGTGTTGCTCTGATTGACTGAGGAGAGAGAGCAAACATATTCCATCCACCCAGACTGCATGACCAAATATGCTTATTGCAAAGCTTTTATTATGAATGGCTCGGCTGTAATCAATGTGTATTATTTTGTAATTAATTTTGCATCAGTAATGTAGCAAATATCACAAACAAAATCAGCAACTTGCATGCTCATTTTTTTCCTGTAAAAAAGCAATTCCTCTCCACATAAAAGCATTGTTTTTCAAATATCTTTATCCAAATAAGAAAGCTTAAGCAATTTGGAATTCAAAATGCATTTGGATTCTCAGTTTTGACAACAAAAATGACCTGATTCTTTGTGAGAAATGCTTTTAATCGCTCTGCATTTTATTAAGAAACATAATACCTGTATCTTGGAAGAACTCACCCTGGAAGATACCACTATGCAGATATGAGCAATTAACAGTAATCATCTTACTGGCATGTTAGACAGTCGGAGAAAGCTGGATAACCTTGAAAACACCTACACAGGCATAGTGGAGAACACACACTGACAGTAACCCAAGCTGAGAATTGAGCCACAGATACTGAAACTGTGTGGCAGAAATACTGATGCATCACCATGTCACACTATAATGTATGATGCTACTTTGTAAATATTACAAAATATTTGGTTATGATTTGGATAAAGTTTGTAGTTCCCTAATGCTTCTGACTGGCCACTAGGCTGCTTTAGTCCCACAGACATAGCAACCCTAACTATAGACAAAAATGGCATAAGGAATCTGGGACAAACATAAGCCCAAAATATTTTGAATTATTTTGTGCCATTTCTGTTTCATGTCTCAAACACATCCCTCATACAGTATCCAGTTATTGGTCTACCTCTCTGTGTCATCATGACTGTGGTAAATGTAAGCTGTCACGGGTTCCATCAATAATTTGCAAGCCGGATGTTCTTGGGCTTTGGCTTTGCTGGAACATCTCAGTTTAACATGTCATACCTCTATAAAGAGCATCATGAATGCAGCCCCACACCCACAGAGAGAGAGAGAGAGAGAGAGAGAGAGAGAGGGAGAAAGAGAGCAGTATCTTGAGAATTGTAGTGTTCTGTGATTAGAGATTGAATAGGCGTTTGAGCCCATTCATAAAACGAAGCAAGCGGAATGGCAAGGGGAAATTGGTGCTAATTAATTAACAATTCATTCGTATCAGCTTCCCCCTAATTAGTCAAAGACTTGTTAGATGGAGTATATATGGAAAGAGTATTGCTCTCTTTTTCTCTCATTTGATCACAAAAATGTCACAGTTTTCTCACACATGGTCTGTGATACTGTATAATTGGGCTAGACTTTTCTGATTTATTTTTCTCTCTACAATTACCACAAACCATTTAGTATGTATAATACACCAGTGTGAATTGTTCAGTGCGTGTATTAAAAAAAAAACAATACAAAAAGGAATTCAAGGTTCTAAAAACTAAATGCTGGCCAGGCATGAAACGGTAATTGATGTTAATATGACTATTTTGTTGGGAGCATGGCCTCACAACCAAGCCTGATCTCACACTGCCATTTAAACATTACAATCTTTGAAAAACCTTTCACCACTACCACACTGCTCAGGTAGTGTGAGCTTTACCTCCAATTTATCATCCAGGTGGGCATGTCTGAAGTTGGAATAAGATCAGTGCTCACAATGACAAAGTAGTCCTGTGTGAATGTATCCAATTTGTATTCCAAAAGAAGACGGAAATCACAAGATGGACAACAAAAGATTTTTGTTGATAAAAACATGTGAGCTCACATTGTTGAAATCTTAGGTACAATACATTTGCTAATAGACCAGGTCAGTGTGATGTTATTATTTAACTCTTTCATAATACTATACAATCCTTGAGTAAATTAACCTGCTAATCCATGCTAATTTTTTTATTTAAAATAATTCTGTTTGTCAGCTTTGGTAAGAAATTTTTTATTTTCAAAATAATATGGGTACATATGCTATACTTGTACTCTGCCATAAACCACTCTCTTCACAGAGTCACATTGTAGCCCCAAAAACTGCTGAAATTCTGCAGTTGTCCTGTTGGATTTCTGAAGAGAGCTGTAGAATAACACATGAATTTCTAAACATTGAGAGGATCCAGACTCACAAGGGAACCCATTCTCATCTGGGTGACACTGGATATTATAAATTATAAATCAGTTCCCTTCTTTAACTGTACAGTAGAGAGTGAAAAGTGAAATTGTGTGTGAAACTTAAAACTTGTGAGCAGCTTTTGACTATGTGCATCAAAGTCATTTCTGAAGTGTTCACTGATTAAGACTTGGGTGCAAAACTGTTCATAGCAATTGAAAAAAACACACACATCCATCTTTATGGTTTCTATATGTTATTATCCAATGTAACCTCATTGATCTTTGGGCTGTCCTTGTGCAGCATCCTCAGAGTGAATGATGGATTTTCAGATGAAGAGAAATCAAACCAAATGTAGTGTAGTTGGGATTTCTAAATGTGATCTCCATTCCCCTCATGTTTTAACTCTATTTTCTTCCTGCAATCAACAAACATCCAACTAATACAATGCTGGTCATGCTGGTAAACAGCTTTGCTAGTGTAAGCTTTTGCTTTTCAGAAGGGATTTGTATGTTCTTCTCTCTAGTCATTCTCCTTGGCAGGTAATGAAGCACACACTATGTTTATTTTCCGCCAACTTCATTGTTCTCCTTTTTCTGCATTCCTGTATCGTTCGCCAGAAAATGATCTGAAAGCTTTCCACCTTCTGCCTCCTCCAGCACACGCTTTTCTGATTTAAATGCACCCCTGTGATTTTAAAACCATGCCCAGAGTCAAAGGATTGTTTAACTCTTGTCCATACACCCCCACAATATGAGCTTTTGTTCTTGAGAAACATGCAAATTCATGCACACAAAATACATTTCTCTATGCTGTGCTTATATCCCCAAAATAATGTTTAATTTGGCTATTGTGCCTTCTCTGCATCTTTTAGTTAGCTCCCAGTAAAGATATATAAACCCATTATAGAAAAACAAAAGACTTGCTCTTAGCTTTTTTGAATTTTTGTCCAGTAACTGAAAATTGCTATGTGTACCACTGCCAGTGGTGTGGGAGTGAGTGTACTATGATTTAATGCCTATGCATTACTCTTAAAAGACTTTGGATGACACACAGCTACTCTCACATACTTTACTGGTTTTAGCATTCTATCGTTTATCATTCGGGTATTTAATTCTGTTTGTAAAAAAGAAACAAATGGTTCATTATCAGTATCCAAATGTAATTTGCATAGTAAAAAATAAGTACACTATAATGTACATATTCAAAGACTGCAATCATTAAATATGCCAATTTGCTAATCTCGTCTCTTTTGCATTTGCATTTTAGCCATTTTACTTTTTTTTTTTTGTTGTTGGTCCAAACACATGTTGCACAGGAAAAGTAATGCAACGCCTGAAGCTGTTACACTGTGGCTGTCCCAGTCAAGGGCCCAATGATGATGATTTAATGATTTAATGATGATGTCGTTAAGTGTTCATGGCTATCGGTGCCTACCTCGAGCAAGAAAGAGAATGGGTATGCTTAGCAGTACAAAATAATTGCAAAAAAATAGATAAATAAATACATTTGGACTTTGATCAAAGCAAATCAATGCACATCTGATATTGTAAAAATGGTGGGTCTACATGAATCAGGTTTTTTTCACCTGATAAGTGACATGATTGCTTTTTATCAGCCAAGTGTTTGTTACCTTCCCAAGAAATGTTTCACACCGTTTGGATTTCGCACATTCTGCCTAAGTTCAATCAAATTCAGCTTTGATCCCTCTGCCACTGATATTTCAGCATAACCACTATCACAAAACAGCAGCATCTGATGTGGCAAGTAGTTACTGACAGGCATGGAGGATAGCAAAATTACACCATTCAATCATTTCTTTTACTTATTTAATCTGCTCTTGAATTTGGAGGCAAACATCCTGCACTTCTATATGTTTGTCTGATAGTTTTACTTTTACATTTGTTTCTAAACCTTTATTTCAAATAGGATTAAAAAAAAAGCATTTAAATGAAGTAAACGTGATTGCTGGTTTTTACACAAATCTGATTATTGCGCCCTTAAGATGTCAATTTCAGTTTAGCATCTTGCATAGACTTGTAAGGTGGGGCTTTAAAAAGCTCAAGAGGAATCTCATGTCATGCAAATTATGTTGGCAAAAGTGCCATGACTCCTTTTAAGTTGTATTAAGTGTATGAGCCTCATAAAGAGCCCCCTCTGCATTCAGTGTTGCTGTGAACCACTGTCATAGACATCCTATACAATACTTGACTATGTATTTTAGGGACTGAACAGTGCAGTTTCACCTAAACGTATACAAGTGCTGGGTGCCCAGTGTTTTATGTACTGAAAGACTGCAGTCTTTAGCTGGCTGGGAAACAAATTCTCTCTTCGATTTAATTAGCAGATCTGGTTGAAGAGAAAATGGCCAAAGTGTTCTGACCAGTAACGCAGCACTGAAAACCAAAAATCTTCGGAGGCAATTAGGACTGTGGCCTGTCTGTTAAAAGCTATTCACAAAAGAGGTGTAAAAAGGGACAAAGTAGCTTATGAGGCAAGACGTGGGCCAGTACATCCTGTCGCACAAGGCTTTCCAGCTTGGCCTAGAGGGAGCAATGAGCAATCTGCAGTGGCTGACTTGGCATCTGTGCAGAGGTCCACATGCACATTGTCAAAACTTTCCTAAATTTGGAATGTCACCGTATGGCAGCAGATGCCATTACATTGGGTGTTTTTTTCCATGAGGAAAAGTGAGAACCAACCTGGGGAGCTTCTATGCAAGCTAAAGAGAGCTATATAAGGTAGCATTAAAAATGCTGCCTTAATAATTGATTTTAATGGCACTTGAGTGGATCAGTTTATCTCACAAGAAAAAAGGGGACCAGACAGAATTCAGTCTTATTCACTGTGTGGACTAATTTGAGTGGAATGGATGAATATGTCTAGCCTGGTCAAATAAAGCAGCAATCTAATGTCTCTGGTCAAGACAAGGCCACATTTAGATCTTAAAACTAATAATAGGCAGAAAAAGGTGCATTGTGCTGTGTTGCCAATGTGAACCAGCCCTGTGAATCCATGTAATTAAATATTTCTGAAAACCTTATGCATGTATATAAGCAAAAATAATTATTTTAGGTTTTTAGGAAATACTTAAACCCTTTGTCTAAAATCAGGCAAAATTATTCTTTTTTTTATGACTCTTTGGGACCTAGTGGTGGGCGAATACTTGTGTAGGATCAATGCCCCCAAGTTTTGGACTTTTCTTGTCCAGGGCTTGCATAAGAACAAAACCTTTTATGTGGTAACATACAAATCTCTAATGGCCAGTGAGTTTGGTGATGCTGGTTTTCTGAGTTAGCAACTTATGCTTTCTCTCCTTGGATAATATGTGGAAAGTTTTACAGTGCATGCTTGAAACACATTACATACCCAATATTTTGTGTTGTATGTTCCTTTCTTTAATAATGAGTTAATAACTGTAGCACTTAGGGATTGTCCTCTGTCTTGCGCGTCAGACATTGTGCCTCAGTGTGCTCTATTAATTATTGTGCATGAACCACACGAGAGTTCACTTCCGACCTCGTGTCTGTAAATCGTTTTACTTTATTTTAGTTGCATTCACCAATTGCACCAATTGCATTCACTTATTTGCATCGTGTACCGAGGTACTCCTAGTTTGTGCAAGTCTCTACTTCGAGGCCTAGCAAATACTGAACATTCCACTTAACTGCTGTTGTACTATTAAACCTGTTATATTTTACAAATGAACTGCTAATGCATCACATATTCTATAGAATAATGTGAGTTTAAAAAGAACATTCATCCAGCAATTGTCAATTAATCATATTTAAAATTGTAATAGTTTCAGGAAGGATAATCACTTTAATTGTAATTAAAATTCATTGAGCTGTTCCATAAGATTTGGCTAGGAACTATTTTGTCTTGGCATTGCCATGTAAAGCAATGAGGGCAAAATATGTGTAATTATAAATATGTCTAACATTATAATGATCATGAAATTGGGATAGTCATTTATTAACCTAATATATGTCAAAAGGTTTAGTCACTTCATCATGAGCTTCTTTGTTTAATATAGGTGCTTACTTTGGCAGGACAGAGCACATATTATTTTGCTTAATGATCAGGGTGAAAATTAACAAAAAAAAAAATTTTTCCCCCCAATAGCCTGCCTGCTAGTACTGCATTAATTTTGCTAGGATTTTTTCCCCTCTGTGCATTGGCTAGGATCTGATTTGCATACAACATGGACAGGAACAGCTTGAATTTTCCAATGGTGGTCAGTAGTAAATTTCAAGTAAATTTATGTCTCTCCTTTATTAGAATATTTTTCTTTTGTAAATGTTTTTCTTTTAGTCAATATTTTAAATTATGATCTTTTTTGCCACTGTGGAGTAAAATAAATAGTGTTAAATTAGAACCTGTGAGACCAAACTGTAACTTCTCAGTTTCTTGCAATTTTTTTCTTGGAATAAGGGTACTCTGTGTGTTTTAACAATAGAACAACTATGCACAAAATAATGAAATAATAACTTGTAACAACTATTTTTTTTTTTAATCCTCTGGATCAGCAGGTTACATTTAATAACCCAAGTAAATTCAAAACCAAGATTTTCTGTGCATTTACTAATATTAAAGGAGTATTTCTTACTATCACAGACCAATGTTTAAGATGGAGATTTGGACAGGTACTTAAATGATGTGCATAGTTTACTGCTTTTATTGACTGACTTACAAATAACCAGTCATAGACTTTTTATCATTGTCATTATCGTTTCATGAGTTTTCTCAAAACTGATGCAACCCAGAGAAGGGAAATTCATCCACACATGCACCCATCCATAACCCAATTCAGAATTCTCAGTGTACAAAATCATTTTCTATCCTTTAATCCAGTGTCCGAGCATGTTTTTTTGCTTTACCTTCAATCCTTCCTTTCCGATAACATGATGGAAACCCTTTTTAATGTTAACAATTAATGCAGGCTCTTAGCTAGAATATAATGTATATCTAAAGAATTTTGTTACTATCTTTTGACTGGCATGTTAATAGGTTACACTAAAATTGCAGATCAGTGAAAAATAGCTTGGGTTCATGCATCATATTCTTTTTGCGGAAGCTGAAGCTTTATTTTATTATGGGTCCCCAATCAAAAAAATAGCACTTTGATTCGGCACAGCTTTTAATTGCTGGCAAAACAAAAAGCAGCACTCGAGGCAGTGTGATGGCTGTCATTGCGATTGAAGTGAGTGTTTGTGTAAAATGCAGCTTAAAGGGACACCTGTCTACAGAGTGCAATCAGTGGTGGACACTGACGCTTTGTGACTGTAATTACAGCAAATGCCTCAAGCATCTACAATATATTATCTGGTGTTGAACTTAAGGAAGCAGAGGATAATTTTCTAATTCCAGTTTTCTATTACTGTTAAGATAATCCTCTTTGTACACTGTGACAATCATTTTGTCATTTCATATTTATTTTTCCTTCACGAGCTATATAAACCATTATGGTATTGTAGCTTGTCCCTGGAGTAGCTGGAAGTGAGATAAAATATAATATGTTTCCCATGATTAACAGCAGACAGATTTATTTGTTTACTATAATGTTTTCATACTTTTTTGAGACTACTGGCATTCTTGGTCTCTTTTGTTTTTATTGTTTTTTTTTTTATTTTGCAAATTCTGCCCTTGACTGAAGCCTCTATTCATGCAAGTGCATGTGTCTGTCTATAAGCACACAGAAAGCACACAGAATGGCACATCTTAGATAAGATCATTTCTTTTAAGTTTTTAAACCATTTTCTTTTGCCTTAGAAGCATTGATTCAGCTTTGAGTCAATGTGGTATATACTTTTTGATTCACGTGTTTGTGTTTTTTGGACTAGTTGATTGTCTTAGTGGAAAATATATATATTTTTTTTTTTTTTTTTTTTTTTTTTTTTTTTTTTTTTTTTTTTTTTATGAACAGTATATGACTATGGTCTTCAAGTTTAAATAAGGTGATTTTTTGCTTGAATTTAAAATAACTAGATTAAGATTATAAGGAGTTAGGAGCAATCCTGTATTTTTAAATGCAATAAATTGTATCAGTTGTTAAAATATATTTGTGTCACTCACTTTATACCTGTTTCTCTATTTATTTATTTTGAAAATGTATCATATAGGGAAGAGGAACAAAACATTTCCAAGATAACATGTGTTATGAATGTAAAAAAGTAAAAATGGGACACTACAATGACATTACCAAGAATAGCACATCCCTCAAAAATTACTATAGAGAGTACTATAGGAAGGCTGCCAAGACACCTACAGCAGCAGTAGCTGCAGAAAACCTGGAATGTACTGGTTACTCTCTATATGCGGAACCAATTGTATTTTTTCACATGCCTGGGATATGCGCTAAGGTAGCTAGATGAAATCCGGGAGGGGGAGAGCAGTAGAAGAAAAAAAAAAATAGCAGACACGTAACATATGCGCTAAGGTAGCTAGATGAAATCCCTTTCTCAGGATGGTAGGAATCATGGAAGGCTCCAAATGCCAATCTATGCTGTCACAAATCCTGCAGACTTCTGTTAGGTGAAGATGAGCAAAGTGTTTCATCTTCCAGTGTGGTAACGATCCAAAACTCAAATCAAAGTCAAAAGAATGGCTTTAGAAGAAGAGTATCAATGTTTTAGAGTGGCTCCATCAGATCTAAATTCTTTAAAAAGCTGTGGAATAACTTGGAAGTGCTGTGCACATTGAGATCCCCTCTTAATTTGATAGCTCTGTAGAATGTTTCAAAGGAAGAACAGAATAAAACCCCAATCAGTTTTGCTCTGTTATGTTGGTAGAGTGCTCGAAGCAAAGGGAGCTTTAACAAAAGTATTAGTTGAGGCATGTGCACATTTGTGTAAGACCATATAATTATACATTTAAAAAATTGTTTCTTACTTAAAATTTGTTATCTACTGCAGTATATCACTTTTAATTAAAATAGGGCTGTGTAGACTTTTTATGTTGACTGTATGATGTAAATCAAACCCTTGGGACGATCTGCTGTAGTATTTTTGTTCTTTCTAGTCTAGTTCTTGTGTGTGTGTGTGTGTGTGTGTGTGTGTGTGTGTGTGTGTGTATATATATATATATATATATATATTGTCTTTGTCTTAGCATTTTTGACAAACCCTAATATCTTGAGCACAAAGGGGGGCAAACTTGCCACTTACGTCGGTTATCTCGTTCCGCATGACGCATTGCCGCCTTTTGCCACGTCACCATCTCACTACTGTATTTTCGTGTATATAAGACGCGTCTTTAAAAAAGTTTTTAATAACCCCTCACCCAAGGTGCATCTTATATACGCGAAAGTACGGTAGTGAGACAGCACTGTGCAGCCGCAGTAAAACTCGCGGAAGTGGTGGAAAAATCAAGCCTTACAGATGCTACAGGTGTAGGATACTTTTCAGAGCTGTGTGTCAAAGAAAAATGACTCGAGAATTTAATTTTAAAACTGGTTAGCATTTCGTAAAAACGAACTACACCCGCACGTTTTTTTGTGATTTTGTGAGCGATCTTTATGTTTGGAATGTTAGAGAATATAATAAAGGTTTGTATGGAGAATGGACGGTGGTTTGTATTGTATACTGGTAAATCTCTGCTGTTAGTTGGTGCACATATGCCTTTTGGTGTAAACAAACATGTATGTACATTTTTATAGCATGCTTTTTAAACAAATCGCGGCAAAGCTGTTTTGTAAAAAACCTCCAAAAACACGTGCATGTACATTCTCATGTAATAACGCACATCATGTACATAAAGAAATTTCAAGCACGTTAATATATTGCCGCCATATTGGTTTTTGTTTATCTCGATCATCGGTTATCTCAACGCTTTTTGGCATCCCCTAGGCCCTCGACATAAACGGGTTCCACTGTATGTATGTATATATATATATATATATTTATTTATTTATTTATTTATTTATACACACGAGAGAGAGAGATTTAGGCTTTTTGTGTACTATTGTTATAATATTTTACTTTTCCTGATAGACTCCAAAAACTCCGAGAATTTATTTTTATTTTATCTTCAATAAGTGGAATCTCTATGATTAAGGCATTGGACTAATAATCAGTGGGTTTCTCTGTAAAAAATTTTCTTTAAGTAGTAGAATTAGTCCAGAACAGTAACAATGCTACATTTACTCATTAGACTTTAGAGCTGCAGCATATTTTCCCAAATTTTCACTGGTTTAACAAAAACAGGATTTGCATATTATTATATAGGAGCCTTACGATAAAGTTCTCACAATCTGTCCATTTTACAACTGACACTTTTCTTTGTCTTATTTTTTTCATTCTCTTCCTGTCTTATTTTCATTTGATTTCCATTTAACTGATCTCACAAAGCCTGTATATGGCTAATCAAATTTGAGCAGTGAAACAGTGTGTGTGGGGGAAAACAAACATCATATTGTACTGCAAGCTTTGTGATGAAATTTTAACCGGGTTTGTTCAATCAGGAAATAAAGTAGCCCTACTATGATGCATCCAAAATATGTCTCGCTGAATAAGATTGTCTGCTTACTAGGTTTCGGATTTGGAAGGGGAAAAAATGACTGATTTTATTGTTTTTTTTTTTTCTTCATTTTTTTTTCCACAACAATATCTCCCACACTTCAACAAAAGCTTTGTCTTGCTTATAAGCTTAAATCTTTTATTTGCCCTTTATTATATTTATTTGTACTCATTATTACATAATTACACCAAAATACAAGATTTTTATTGTGAATGAAAGATTCAGCAATGTTTTGTTTTGGTGAATTCAACAAAAAATACTGGGTACAGTATGTCTTCTATAATACATAAAGCAACATGACAGGTGGCATGATGCTGACAAATGCACCCCAATTTTGAACATTTTCCTGGAGCACACCGTAAAGTGTTTTACATGTAGTTCTCTGAAAATTCTGTAAGGTACATGTGGAACTTGAAATTGTTGTGGTTTATGTGCTAGGGAACAACACAAGTATATCTTTCCACAGTAACATTACATGATATGCAACAAGTCCAGGTCTTCGTTATGCTAAAGCTGTGGTTCAGTTGCACTCCTGCTAGAAAAAGATGCATAATACTGCAAAGCACAAGCAGGAAGTCTTCCATGTAAAATGTAAAAGGGAAAGGAATAGACTGTTAGACAGTCACGAATGTTAAAAAAATAATAATTATGTACAGAAAATGTCAGCTGTTTCAAGAGTTGGTTTTGTTGTCTTTATTCGTCCACATGTAAAATTACTCATTATTTTGATTCACTTTACAAGGCCATGCGCATGAGCTGTTATTATAGGCCCTATTAGAATAAACTCATTAATAGTGGTTTGGTGTTTTTGCAGTAGGCATGCATTTCATTACTTGATAAATTAAATTAAAGATTATATAAAAGTATAAGTGAAATGTGTAAGCCAAGAGAGACTGAAGAATGAATACAAAGATTTTAGGAAAATATCCTCAAACAGTGGCTTTGGATGAGATCCAGGCATTACACTGCTACAGGACAGAGTCTGGTGACTATGATGTTGATATTTAAAACTTAAAGATGCCATATGTATGTTATACTGTTTTTTTTTTTTCCTTGCTTTATTGGCTGTCCAAATTTAACACACACACACACACACACACACACACACACACACACACACACACACACCTGCTCTAGTGCAAAATCACTTTCTCATATACCAAGTGCCTCTCTTTCACTGATACACAATCACACACACACACACACACACACACACACACACACACACACACACACACAGCAGAGTGAGTAATATACTGCGGTGTGTTAACAGTGACTCTCAGCTGAGGGGTTCAATCACCTCTTAGCTTTAGTGACATTTAATAGAAAGGCCATCCCCTTTTAACAGAGTGTGTGTGTGTGTGTGTGTGTGTGTGTGTGTGTGTGTGGATAGGAGTAAAAATATATATGGTTTATACCGCCATGTATATTGTATGCAGACTTTGTGATGACATTCATTGTTTAAATAGAAACCACCTCTCTGCTGATATGTCTTGTTATTTAACTTTTGATGTTCCTTTCTGTCACTGTTTCAAAACTTGACTTCTTCAATCTATTCTCGAATTTAACACAGACTGGAAAATGTGTCTACCATTATATATGTTCCTTTTTCAGATGGGTGAAAAAAGACAATAGGAATAGGTCATGGCTGTTTGAACGAAAATGCACTTCATTTAAGTAATTTCACATGAGCAAAAAGCAATATCACACTTTTGGTTGTACGATTATCTATGGGCAAGAGGCAGCCGTGCTCATGTTTAGTTTTAACTGCATGATTGAGAGTGTGGTATTGCTTTTGTTGTAAGGTTCTATAAACCAGAACTTGGTATTAAGTAAGTGACCTTTCAGTGTAAGATAGCAGAGGAGCCATTTTATAGCATGCAGGCTAGCATGCTGGCTAGCTGGCTAATTACAATCCTTTTGAAATGGGCACCTCTTTCTTTATTTTTCTTATTTTCATCTGAAGACCTTTAATACTTTTGACACAAAATTATGTTCCTGAAAAGTAACATCTGCCATGTCCACTGATGCTTCCAAACCTACTGTCATTATATGTTATTTGTCTCACACATGAGTGAAATAATAAATGTTATAAGTACAGTGATAGGAAATATAGAAGCACTTGTGTGACCAAAAGTGTGTTCAGTGGACCAAAACTAACTGTTGTATAAAGTTTAAAACCCGTATTGTCTATGAAAGTGAGCTTTATTTGTATACCGCTTTCTATATTTGTATACTACAGTAGACGTTGTCACACAGGCTCAGGTACAGAAATATGGATGCTGATTAACATCTCTGAGTGGTCAGGAAACTTCTTTTAGAAGACAAAGGCAACAATCCTATTTTGAATGATAAAATTGTGGGATTGTAAATCATTACAGTATAAAGTTATAAAAGTAAAGCCTTAGTGCCACATTCTGTACTTGCTTTAGGGCAACAAAAAGTCCCATGTGAAAAAAAGTCCCATCTGAACTGCACTTAAGTAAATAGTCTGTATATATATATATATAACACACACACACACACACACACACACACACACACACACTAATAAAGCTAATCATTTAGGAATACAAGATAAGCAACAGCATAGTGATACTATATTATAGACTGGTTTACAGAATAGGGATTGAAGATAGTTCACAGGTCCCCAGTATTAAGGACAACGATGTTAATAATGAACCACTCACAATTTTTGTCTTGTTCAAGCCCAGAAACTGATGCAATTAAAACATACTGGTGGCTTAAAATTATGCCCAGATATAATTGCCACAAATATTTTAAGCCTGTGATGATTAGTTCTTCAGGAGGGCAACTGGGAGTAAGGAAGACATACACTAAACTAGTAAAAGGTGTGAGTAATGTGAAGCACTTATTTGCACTAAATGTCTAATTGGAATTTAATGTGGATACATCAGGCCTGGATATTTGGCCATCTGTGAAAAAGTGAAGTTATTCAAATTGGTTTGATAAATCCCTTGAGATATTCAAAATGCCCATTTTCAGAGCAATTAGGAGGCTGGGGTTGGTAAATGATAAGAGTTAGATTCTGACACTGTCATCTTTGCTGAGACAAACCCAGGGACCTGGGTGAAATCAGAGCCCAAGATGTAGTAGCAGCATGTGTTATGAGATTAAGACTGAGGCTGTTTTAACAGACTGTCATGAGTAACCTCAGCTTAAAAGCTTTGATTAAATGATAAAGAACAAATTTTGATTTCTGGTAACATATTTACATTAGTTTTTGGCAACTTAAACTTACTATTAATTTGTCTGAATTCCATGCCTACTTCACATGCCTGGACAAGAACTAATAGACAAATCACACACATAAAAAGCACATGAACACAGTCAAAAGATCAGATTACAAGCATTAATTTCCCTGATAATTATTTTCCTGATAATCCAAATTTTGTATTTCTGCTTAGAATTATGATTTCTAATCAGCCCACCTTATTCTTTTTGTATAATTAACTAGCTTTTCATAAATCTGTTAAAAATAGTCTATTTATAAATATGATTTATTTGATTCTGAATCAAATTAAAATTACTAATTGGTCAATCCTACAGCAATTGTGTCTATTGTATAATACTTTACAGTTTCTTTATCTCTCCCAAAATAAAACATAAAAAGAGTTAAAAACAATTAAAAAATGTTAAAAGCAGAAAACAATGTACAAAACCTATCAGGGTTTACATCCCATCATAAATAAAAACTCCTGGATTCTGACTTTGGCTCTTGAGTAACTGTTGAAGGTTACATTGTCCACTTGTCTCACTGATGCTACTTATTTGCCAGAATCAAGGGCTGATTGATCTTGATCAGGTGAGGCAAAGGTAAAGCAAATAAGCCTAAGAGTTTTCTCCAACAAGACAACAAATAATGTCTCGTATCTGATCTTTCCATTTTTAAGTCTTTTTTATTCTGTGATGGTACATTCTGCAAAAGCCTGCAACATCCATGATTAAAGAAAACAGGTTAGATATTCAAAAAGAGTGCATCCCAATTAGCTCTCTTGGTGGTGAATGAGTATATAGTAAACATGAGTTTGGGCACTAGTATGGACCATGGCCTACTGTGCCTTGGGACATGACGAGGTGCTATAGTTCAAATCACCTATGGACAATTAGCATAATTAGCCTTCAAACTTCATTAACAGTGTCTGAAAAGCCCAAACATATAAATGATGTATGTTTTTGTCATAAATTTTTAAGCTTGGTCACATGCCTGTCATGGTACTTCAAGCAGGACGGTAGGTAAAAAAAAAAAAAGTGTATTTTTTTATTAAATTCCAAGGCACTGGAAGAATATTATGATCAAGACTGCCCTTAAAATGACCAACTCCCTGATCAGTGCCCTGGCTACTGAACTAGTAAGTGCAGTGTGACGCACACTTTCTGATGCAGCTGGAAAGCTTTAATGGATTTTATCTGACAATTTTGCCAGAGTCCATGTCTGGGGTCAAAACTCTGGGAGATATGGTTGACTTGGGCAGATCTGTGTTCAAGGACAAAGCATAGTAAAGCAAAAGCAACTGAAAACAAGGAGGTACTTACTGGGAATTCTCAAACATTACAAAAAGATTTGTATTACTTTGCAGTAAATTGACAAAAAATTGAAGGAAAATCAGAGTCCCATTGAGAGATTAATTGTATGTGACTGTCATATATGGACAGATAGAGATAAAACTTACAGCTCCGTGGCCTCTGGAATGATCCTGAGCTTGAATAACTCTCTGCATTGAGTTTTTGTTTATGTGCTCATTTGTTTTTGCTTTTTTTCCTCCACCATCTACAAAAATAAGATTGGTAGATGGATTGGCTATACAGAATTAGCCATAGGTGCAATTGTTTTTGCATGTGGCACCTTGCAATGCACCTCACACCTGGTGTTCGCTTAATCCACCATGATTTGAATGAATTAAATAGATGTAATTAAGTGTTTCATTTGAGGGTTCATATACCATGCACTCATCACTTATTAGTCTATTACATATATATATATATATATATATATATATATATATATTAGAGCTGAAAGTAGATTGTAGTGTAGTGATATAAGGGTTAGGGTTACCTATTTAAATATCTCACCCCATCAACAAACAAAGCAAAGGAACTCAGCTGTTATACAGCTGTTATACAGCTATACTGTTGACAGCTGTATGCTTTCATGTGAAATACTGATATACAGCACATGCACATTAATGGTATACATTCAAAGAAGTGTGCTGACACTCTCAGAGAACAGATTAATGAATTTACAAGTTAAAATGTGAGTAAACAGCATCACACACACACACACACACACACACACACACACACACACACACACACTCAAGACCACAGCTGGAAATTAGAAAAGGGTTGAGAGAGGTCTATGTGTGGTTTTTTTTTATTATTATTATTATTTTTTTTTCATTAGCTTTTAGGTTTTTACAATAAATTCAGACAGCATGACACCAATCCTCAGCAAAATCAACACACACACCTTTACAGACATACAGTTATTCAAAGCACTGTTATCGTTTTTGCCTATTGTGTGTGTGTGTGAGAGAGAGAGAGAGAGAGAGAGAGAGAGAGAGAGAGAGAGATCAAGAAAGAAAGTGTGTGTGTGTGTGTGTGTGTGTGTGTGTGTGTGTGTGTGTGTGTGTGTGTGTGTGTGTGTGTGTGTGTGTGTGCGTGCGTGTGTCAGCCATGCAGAAAAAGCCAGTAGTGACGAAGGTTCAGACCCCCACTGACTCATGGAGTGGTCTGAGTTTTCTCCAAGCGGATGCCTGCTGAGCCTGTTTAGAAGCTACACAGTGTGAGCCGCCACTATTACAGATCCTACCTCAGTAATGAACAGCCACATACACACACTAATTTACAATAATCTCCAAAGTACTGACTTTTTTTTCTTTTCTTTAGAAACAATCCATCTGCTCACCCTTCTATTTATTACTCAAACTCTGTGTCTTGGCCTGCTGAGAGGATTTGCAGTACTAATGTACATACTGCACAGCTTGTTCAGTAGTTCACACACACAGCGCTAATAATAAATGAAAGTTTATTGTCATGCAGTGCAGCAGAGCCGCCGTGTAGCTCTGAACTGCAATTACCTGCTATGAGAGAGAGCGAAAGAGGGGGTTAGGGAGATTTTCTCACTATACATTACACTCAATATAATGGCAACATTCAAGGGAGTCATTCTAATGGTTGGGACTGTGTTGAATTACATCAGAAGGGCATTTGAAATTGTGCATTTCTCTTGTATTGTTGATGGAACTGATTTAGCTCATTAGCCTAAAAATCTGTTAGTGCTTAAAAAAAATAAATACAGAATGGAAAAAAAATGCTGCCTCATGCATCAAACAAACAATGGGATACTCCTGCATCTTTCTCTATTACTATAACCATGGTGCTCTCAAAGAGCTGAGGACCTGTATAATTATTCCTCCTTATCAGTCATTCAACCAGCGTTCTCCTGCTCCTCATCAGCGAACGATTGCTCTCTTAAAAGGCTTTCCTTTCTTACTAATTCTCTTGTTTTGTGTGGAATGTAACTGGTGACACAAATGTTCTCTTTCTAAACTCTCTTTAAAAAGCTTAAAAAATTGATACCTGAATCACCTAGCGAATTACTGAAGCTGGGCAGAGTGTACATACCTTATGGGATTCCGTTTAACAGATTCCAGAATATTCAGACAATGTAGTTTTATATAGACAGGTTTGTCATAGCTAGATATAAAACACCAAAAAAAGGAAATCAGCACAACCTTGTTATGAATAGCTAAATGTAGACGAATGTACTCCACTGTGCAAAAATTAAATTGTCTTCAAACGTATCCCTGAACATTGCAGAGCTTATCTACCCTCTGCTGCATGGATGAGATATCGGGTGCCCTCAATTGCCTAGATTGACAGGACAAAGAGAGTGTGTAATCACTCTCACCCAAACAGCATGGCCAATTTTGTTCCTTTGGACCTAGGCCAGAGGACAGCTGTGGAATGATCAGGATTCAAAATAACAGGTTTATGTTTTTAAACTATTATTTGGAATAGGGGAGAGCCACTGATCACTCTGGGGTCAAAACAAAAGGCTTTGGATCAATGTGTTTACGTCCCCAGAACACCAGTCCATCAATGCCTTCAATTAGTTCCACTTGAGCAAATGACTCCAATGTAAACCCAAAGCCTTCCTACCTATGGCTTCCTGAATTATTTATGGATTCTCTTTCTTTCATTGTATCTATGCACATATCTTCCCTCACATAATCCTCAGCATGAATGAGTTTAAACTGTGTCTGCACCATGAACTCTCCAACCTTCAGCATACACAGACGGAATTTCTGAGCATCATACATGTACATGTTCAGCCTGGCTGGAGTGATTTCATTTTCACACTTTATGCTGCAGTCAGTCAGGTACATGTAGGGGGTACAGAGGGCACATCAGCTCATTACAGTTGTATAGGGCTGACACTCTGGTTTATCCACTGGGAGAATTAGCTTGAAAAACTCTTGCATTCTGTTTTGAGTTTTCCAGAAACATACAAAAAATGCTGCAAGGAGAATTTAAGACTTCAAGTAAATGATTGTGCCCTGTGATAAATTGGTGTCCAGAGCAGAGATGGTATTCCCACATATTACACAGTATTTCTGGGATAATTTCCTAATCCAAGTACCTTTTAATATACAGTACCTTTAAATTCCCCATTTACCTGGGCTTGGGACCGGCATTAAGAATGCACTGGCTTGTGCCTCCCTAATGGCTGGGTTAGATGGTATTCCCACATATTACACAGTATTTCTGGGATAATTTCCTAATCCAAGTACCGTTCAATATACAGTACCTTTCAATATGCAAGTCATCTATTTAAATGGTAGTTAGGACTTTTTAATTTCAGGATTTGAATTGATAAACCAATCCTAGATGCCAGGCTTCTTACTAAAACATTGCTTGAAAAAAAACTTTAATTTTTTTAAACACTATAACTACTAAAACAGTCATCTGTAGCTTCAGGTAAGCCAATATCAGCTTTTTTTTAGGAGTTAGGGGTATTGTGCTTCTATGTATACTCAGATTTGGTTAGTCCTTTAAAGGCTGCTGTCATACCCAAAATATATTATTGCTACACAAGGAGGATGTGTAATAATTTTTCTTCCATTCTTCTTGCTCTGCCTTTTTCAGTTAGAGAAAGAAAGGAAGGAAGTGGCTATATCTATATTCAGGGCCAGCAGAAAGGTTTAGATTGCAATTATTAGTAAGGAATTAAGCACAACTAACTGTGATTTTTAAAGAACACTATTCATGATCTGAATATGAAATACAATCATAGCCAGAGTTTAATAGTTTCCTATTACATAAAACAGGAAGTTTTACTTTGTAGATATTCATTAGTGGTGACTCACAGTGACCTGTACATGAGAATTAAATAAAGGAACTGTCTATTAAGATTAATTACAGACAGGCAGTGGAGGGGACAGATGTGAAATAACTCTCTGAGGACGTATGAGAATATCTGTCCTTGACATTGGATTGGCTCTCCTTTTAATGCCAACATTTAATATGCAAACACTTTATGGCCTTTCGCTTTGACACTCTCATACACATTCTTATGTTATAACTCTGTAATAATTTCTCTGCCGTGCCATACCATGGTGGGCTGTGCGAGAATAGGAGAATGCGCTGTACACGTTCTAAAACATTTTCAAATAAATCTTTAATGGAAAGATAAACCGAGGAACACAGCAAATGTTTAATCAGAACACTTGTTAAACAGTGTGGATTTTGGTTTAGTAGTGCACGCTCTCATCTCTCTGTGGGATGCACACATTTAATTGTTTCGCTCAGTGAAAAAGAAAAACTGTGTTGAGATGAGATGGAAGTAATACATAGAAATGTGCTTAAAAAAATTAACTGCAGTATTTTTAGGTTTTCAATATGGCACTTACTGTATACAAAATCTGTACTGCATGGTGTGGACTCTCATCTAGCCCTTCATCTGTGGCAGTTTCTCTCCACAGGACTGCTGCCGGCTGGAGATTTTGTGTTTGTTGGATTATTTCTCAACCCAGTACTGACAGTGTTCAAAAATCCCCAGAAACACTACTGAGCACAATTCTCTCATACTGTGCACAAAAGAAAGTGGTGTATACAGTATATAGGCTATAAGGTTCAAGCTACACCTTCCAAGAGAAAAGAGTCAATGTAAGGTTACTAATTAGTATTAAGTCTAATTATTAAAAGTTTATTTTCTGTTAACCTTGCTTAGGACATTTAATATTTTTTAATTTTTTGGAACCAAATGCATTAGCATTAGTACAATTGTCAGTAAAAATACACAGAGTGGTGCAAATAAGCAAAAATACTATGCATTTCTTTTATTTATTTTTCTCTATTCCTCGCAATGGAAGGACTACATATTTCCTGGTAAATCTAGAAAACCCTGCAGATTGGCAGTAGAGCATTGGGACATCTAGAATGCAGCTAAATATAATGTGTAATAGTTTGCCCTACATCATTCCTAATATGCTGATCATTAAAAAATTTAATTTGATGCATTACTCATTCCTAACAGCTTCAATGTCAAGCTATTGATAGACTATAGATTAAGGTTTTCCCGTCTAATATTTCAGCCAACACAACACACTACTAGTTCACTATGACTTCCGTGTGGTGAGACTGATAATCCAAGTCAATTCAATTTAACCACTAACATGCTAAATGGATATTGACATTCAATTAATACATCAAACATTATTCAAGGACCTTTGTGTGTTACACACAATAAAGTAGCATTAATGTTGTGAAGAACTACATACTTTATGTTAATGCTAGTATACAAACTGTGTGAAATGAGTGCCATTGGAATCGTTTTAAAGTGCAGCTGTTGTGTGATTGTCATATGGACGTGGATGTTGAGGAAAGGTTGTGACTAGTCCAGAGACAGGAGTATGATCAGTAGTCTAACTGCCTCAAGGGAGAAGCAGCTTTGGAGTCTGGTAATAGTGGCACAGATGCTCCAGTAACTTTGGCCAGATGGCAGGAGGGTAAAGGGGTTGGGGGAGTCATCTAAAATCCTGGTGGCCCTGCAATTGCAGTGTTTGTATTAGGAGGTGATCATTTTGATCAGTGTTGTTCCGATGGTAGTCACTTTCCACAGATATGTGATCATGCCTGTTACGTTGTAGATACGCTACAGGATAAACACTATATTATGACTACTATGACCACTTTTAAGCAAAATCTTAGTTTGTCATTTTTTCTGAATATCTTTTAGAATTTTTTTGACAAAACCTAAATGCCATGGTGTGCCTGAAAAAAGATTAGCATTAGCATTTAAATAATTTCAAGAAACACATTCAATAGACTAGATGTCTTAATAGAAGTTCATCGTTAATGGGTGTGGTGATCCTGTGTGTTTAGAAAAAGAAATGGCAATCCAAATAGAAAATGTATGTTAAAAAAGTAAAGTTGCATATTCTTTAAAAGTGCAGTATTAGTTGCCCCTGTATAGAGACTTTTGGGAAACTCTTTATACATGTACATAGCTAAACTAATGGTGATCCTGTGTGTTTAGAAAAAGAAATGGCAATCCAAATAGAAAATGTATGTTAAAAAAGTAAAGTTGCATATTCTTTAAAAGTGCAGTATTAGTTGCCCCTGTATAGAGACTTTTGGGAAACTGACTTGACATGTACATGCTACTGAGTCTAGACCTATATGTGTAATGCTAAAGATGAATTCAAATGCATAAATCAGGTCTTATCAATACATTTCTTCTTTTATTTATTTATATTTTAAGTTCCTTGAAATGTGTCCATCAAATGTAGAAAGATTCTGCTCAATAATTATAAATGTACTTCAAAATGCCCAAATAATTAGTCTTTTTGTATCCACATCATGCTACAATTTTAATTCCCCAGAATGAAAGAATGTCTCAGATGTACTCATAGTTTCACACTTTTTTAAAAAGATTGTTACTGTTCAACCCCATGAGTTCACAACCGCTCTGAGTTATTCTGGATGTTTGTTTGAAATATTGAAACGTCCATCTAAACTCAGTTCATTAAAGTTCAAGAATGGAGATTTCGGCAGAACAGCTTTGTCAATTGTTGATCAAGTTGTCCTGAAATTTTTTGAGAGATTGCTGCCTTCCTTTCTTACCTTTTGTTATAGTTAGCCTCAGAGCACATTGTTTGGAAATCTTGTGTGGCTTGCCTGTCTTGTGATGATGGTTGCGGTTTTATGAACTTTCCACCTACATGTATTTTTGTATTGACAGTAGGGTGTGTGCTATAGTTCTGTGGTGTTTTCCATTAGAGTGTATTTAATGTTTTTTTCTGAGAATTTTTTTCTGACTTCATAATCTCTCTCTCTCTCGATATATATATATATCAAACGAATACTGTCTTCTTTAATTTTGCATGCCTATTGATTGCCAGCTATTCAATTATTTGAATAAATAAATGTACTGTATACACTATTCAGTATCATTATTCATGTTTACTAAGTTCAAATACATTTTAATTGTATAGTGCATTTAAAAATAGACATTGTCTTAAAGCGGTTTTATAGACATAAATTGATTGCAAATATAAATTCTGCCACTGTAACGTAGTCTTTAAATCTATAGTCTCTAGTCTGTAAATTCCTTAATTTCTTAATATAAAAGTTGATACTACATGCTACAGAAATTAAAGCCGAGCATGTCCTGGTTATTCTGGACATTTTAAGTCCTCACTAAGTACTGGTACCCAGTGTTTGGTTTCTAGGAAATAAATTGTTAGAATGAACAATTTTACAAGATTATCACTTACAGTTTATTTGAGTGCAGTATTCTTTTCTATTGTTTACAAACTTTATTTAAAAGAAATGTTTAGTATCAAAAGGTAAATACATGAAACTGTAATAAGAGGAAGGCATCTGTTGATTTATTCCTTTCTAGAACTTGTCTGTCATTTTCTGTAAAAAAAATTTTGAAAAGTAGACCTTCTTAAAATTCTTTTCAGCCACTGCACGACTCCTGGAACTCACTATTCCTCTTTCATACGATTTACACAGACACACACTCAGTTTTCATATTGTGTCTGTCAAAGTGAAAGCCATACTGAAGTTTCTTGAAAGTGAATGATGAGCTCAGCCATGACTATCTCTGCTCATTCTATGCCTCAGCGAGTGCCATCCACTAGAGATGAGCTTGTTTCAAAAAAACATTACCACTGCAGAGCTGAGTCTTTCTAGGACTCGTCGAGCTGAAACCCAGAGATTAGCCACTTCGTGTGTGGTATTGAATGGTGGAGTTTTGCGATTCTAGAGTTATTTTGATCATCATAGCAATACAAACTTGAGAGTTAGTCTGGCCAAGGGGTAAAACAGACCAACTCCTAGACCATCTTTATGCTACAACTTTTATGTTATCTTTAAAAAAGAAATAGTTGGTCTTACTTTTGAGCAAGTTAGAAACAGTAATTAAGGTTGTTTTATATGTTTTTTAATGCCCTATAGTTTCAGACTTGGACTACTGTTTTTGAAAAAACATTATTAGACTATCTGATGCAATTCCACCTGAATCTCAGTGACATTTTGAAGACTTTTATTGCTACTGAACACAACAGCTGTGTTGATACTACAGGGGTGGATGTAGGCACGTGTGTGAATGTGTATGAGATGCTATTACACTTATGCATCTTACCCTACACGTTCCAAAAAAAAAAAGAAGGAACAGACTAACAATCTTTCATGTAGAACTCTATATTTGATTTCATTTTGACCTAGTATACACAAATATATTTCCCCTGGTGGTCTAGTGGTTAAGACGCAGCGCTCCCACCGCTGCGACCCGAGTTCGATTCCCGGTCAGGGAACCATCCCCAGGCACTTTCAGTGCCGGTCCCAAGCCCGGATAAATTGGGGAGGGTTGCGTTAGGAAGGGCATCCAGTGTAAAACATGTGCCAAATCAAACGTGCGGAGGATCCGCTGTGGCGACCCCTAAGGGGAGAAGCCGAAAGAAAGTTTATACACAAATGCAAATAACTTTAATAGTATAGTACAATAGTACAAATGTACTATTGTAGTTTCTAGCTTTTATTTTTTGGATCATTTGTGTGTGTCTGTGCATGCATGTGCAGTACTGTGTGAATGTTTTAGGCACAAGTGGAAAAAATGCTGTAAAGAATGCATGCTTTCAAAAAAAATTAAATTAATTTATTTATAGCAATTTACAAAATGAAAAGTAAATGAACAGAAAAGAAATGCTAATCAGATCAATATTTGGTGTGCGCACCCTTTTGCCTGCAAAACAGCAGCAATTCTTATATAGTAGCTGTTTGCACTAAACTTGTACAAAGTCTTTAAATGAACTTAGCAGGCAGGTTCCAAACATTTTGGAGAACTAACTACGGATCTTCTGTGGATGGAGGCTACCTCTAATACTTCTGTCTCGTCATATAGTCCCAGACAGACTAGAAGATATTGAAATTTGGACCATGTGAGGGCAGAAACTGTAAGTTCCAGGACACCTTGTTCATCTTTATAAAGTTTCTACAGGGCCAATCAGACACCTGGATAAGTATGCGCCTGTATTTCTTATCATTGAGGACAGCATTAATACTGACCAAATCTCCAACTCTATTTGCAGAAATACCACCCAAAACTTTTAAAGAACCTTCACCAGGTTTCACTGTTACCTGCAGACACTTATTATTTTCTGTAGACACTTATTGCTAGCTCTTTGGCAAGTAACTGTACTTTTTCTAAATATTTCAAATTCGATTTGTATTGAATTTATTATAAATAATTTCAACATACAACTCTGCTGAGAAGATTTATAAAAAAAAAAAAAAAAATTTAACAAAGCAAAATTGAATGTTAGTTTAAGTGCTTCAGGAAAAGGTAGTTCCTCACCCGCTGCTTGAAGATAGCCAGGGACTCTGCTGTTTGGACATATAGGAAAAAAGTCATTTCACCACCTTGGTGCCAGAACAGAGAAGAGCCTTGAAGTATACTTACAGTGCCCTCCACAATTATTGGCACCCCTGTTTAAGATGTGGTCGTGGACCTCAAACAATTCTCCTTTTTTTTTTAAACAACATAGAACCCAAATGCAAAAAAAAGAGAAAAATCCAACCTTTTATATAAGTATATAACTTTGGTGGTAAAAAAATCACACATTTGGAAAAAAACAAAAAACTTAAAATCATGTGTGCCACAATTATTGGCACCCCTAACAATTCCTCTGAAAAATTTAATTTAATTTTTTTGTTGATGTTTTTATACAGTGGTACCTCTTACCATAAGAGAAGGTGGTACCAGTCTAGCAGAGCTGGAGGATCTCAGCAGAGTGGTGCAGTGCAAGATGTGATAAGTCTGCATGCAGCTACTGGAAGCCAGTAAAGGGAGTGCAGCAGTGGGGTGGTGTGGGAGAACTTGGGCAGATTGAACACAACAGTGTTTTGGATCATTTGCAGTGGACAAATAGCGTTCAGAGGAAGACCTGCCAGCAGAGAGTTGCAGTACTCCAGTTTTGAAATAAGATTAAAAAACACCTGGTCAGCCTGTTTGGAGAGAAATGGTTGAATCCTTCTACAACAAATTGCATGAAATCTTGATTTTAGGGGGGGAACTAATTTTTCATTTAAATAATTGCTGTATTAAGTTATTTACACATAATGACAGATAGGATAATTTTTTTTTATCAGGTGAAAATTCCCCAAAATATTCATCCTGTCAGAATCCAGTGTCCGTTGCACATATTTTGCTGCAATGAAATACTTTTATTCTGTTGATACTTTTGAAAAGGTGGTTAATCAAGTTTCATCCTTTTAGGTTTTTAGAAAAAAATCTTTTAAACAAACATCTGATTTAGTTTTATATTTGTGTAACTAAACATGGCTTTTGCCATAAACATAGCCATATAAACTGGTGTAGTGTTAAAGAAAAAAAATGCTATGGTTCCTCTTTTTAATAATTTTATAATATTTAAAAAGAAGTAAATAGAAAACTTTAAAAAGAAAACTGCATTAGTTCAAGTTCAGAGATCAAGTTCAAGATCAGTGAAACTAATAGTACAATGAGAAACTATCCAATTTAATGTAATTAAATAATACATTAAATCAACTAATATAGTTATTTGGTGACCCTTTAAATGGAGACATGATGTTTTTCAAAAGTTTATCAAACTGCATAATCCCCCTATTTTCACTTTTCTCATATATAACATAATTGGCCAGATAAAAAGGTTACCACAGAGAAACCCTGACCCATGGGCCTGAGTTTGGGCATTTCACCCTTAATATATAAACAGACTTTTACATATGTACATTTTTACCGCAGATTGTTAAGGCAAACTGCAGAGCTTGTACCGTAATTTCTGTGAATGGACTGTGACTAACCACCATGACTCCCCTGCTCCACTTTACTATAAAAGGGTTATTCAAAATGAAAACAGAAGCTGAATTTAATTTGTTGGATCCACTCGGGGAATAAATGGGTATAACCTGCTTGCTGGTGCATCAGTTGATTTTATTATATTTTTTTTTAAAACCTTTTTTCTGGTTTAGCATGAAAGGACACTACATGCACATTATGAGCCACATCTAATTCCCAAATGACCGCAGTACTCCATTTTGTTCTGAATAAATCAATCATAGAGAGAGAGCAAAAGCAGTAGCAAGCCTCAGAAACATGTTTTAGCATTTCATTATGCCCTTGTTCAGTATCCCCTTATGATGCAGAAGTGTGAATCAGTTATGTCACACGGATACCCACGTCCAGCACAATGGGAGTGGACTTTTAAATCAAAATACTCTTGCCCTTGGCAGCATGAATGCTATATTTTAGGAGTGTCAAAGTTTCTTACAGAAATTTCTACTTTATCACACAGCAAATAGGAAATGACCTTTGTTAAATCAGGTGTGTTAAGATGCATTACTGACATCTCAGCTATGGTTAAAGCAGTTTTGGTTATTTACACAGCCTGTTTCTTTTGCAAAAACTCTGCTTGCTAAATAGCTAGTCAACTAAAAAAATAACATTTCAACAAGAAATTAAGCTAGCTATTGCACTGTGTTTAGCATGCATTGTGGCTTTTGGTGCGTTTAAAAAAGGTGTGTTTGGTGTATTATAGTGGGATAAAATGCACATATGCTGTAAAGAATGCATTGTCATTGCATATGTTTTCTACATTTGCTCAACCCTTAACCTTTACATTTTGGCCACTGTCTTACGTTTCGATATTCATCGTCATTAAAATGCATTATGTACGCTCAATTTAAAATTTATTACATTTTAATATTTACAAAAATGCACAAATATCTAATTTTCTTCATGCGATTTAAGGGGTGTTGCTTATTAGAATTCAAATCTAAATTTACAACCAGATTTTTAAAAAGCTTTCTTGTGACCACATTCAATGTTAAATAAAATGTAATTACATCAATAAATAAACACTGATAAGCCATAACATTAAAACTATTTGCCAATATATTGCGTAGGCCTCCCTTTTGCCACCAAATTATCTGAGGGCATGGACTGTGGTATCTTGCACCAAGCTACTAGAAGCAGATCCTTATGGTCCTTAAAGTTGCAAGGTGTTTCTTTTGTGTCTCACTTATTTGTTCAAGACATTTCTTAGACACCTAATTAGATTAGGATCGGGAATCAGGGTATCTTGAACATGTTCATCCAAACTTTCCTGAACTCCAGTATAGCAAGGTGCATTATGCTGCTGATTGAGATTACTGACATTGAGGAATAAGGTTGACAATTAGGGGATGTCTGCATTTCGCATATAGGGGGTGATTACCATTTTACTAAAGCAAGCACCAAACCTCTTCACTACAACCGCAGCTGTGCCACCTACATCATCTGGAGCAATTCAAAATCAATATTTGTCTACTAACATGACAAAAACATAAAAACGTAAATAAAGTACAACCTACTCACCAGAGATGCAAACTCATAATTTGCACCGCTCCTCAGAAGCTGAAAGCCAGTGGTACCACTCGTATTCACTGGTCTGGAGGTGGAGAACAAACCCTTTCCTGGCTGAGATAAGCTAGCTAGCTTCAGAGTCTTCTCACAATGTCTAGCTTTTCTTGAAAATAGATCTTTCATTATGTCTGAGACCAAATCAATTTATCTTCCTGAGTAGGCATAAAGTCTAACTCAGATGTATTATTTGTGGAGAGCTACACACGTGTTTTGCTAATCAGACTTGGCTGTAACCAACCAGTCAGAAGATGGAAAAATGCTGATGCTGTTCTGGGCCAGCTAGCTGGCGCTGTGAAACAAATCTGTGAAATCTTATTGGTTAAAGAAACAGATTTACTTCTTATAGAGACTAAGGTGAATAGGCCAGCACTACTGACTTTGAAGGCCCTGGGCAGATTAGATTGGCATGGCGGCACATAGAGGCTGAAATCTGACTGGACAAAAAAAAATCTAACATCCACATACACTTACTGGAAGCAGTGCAGCCAAGAGAAACACAACGAAATGAAGAGAATAAACTGTTGGGAATAAATGAATACAATTTCATGGAACAAATATTATAATTTAGGTTGTAAATAAATGTCAGTGCTTCTGATAGTGTTTAGGCCAGCAGAGAAGTCCCTGACAGCCCACCACTGATTATATTTCCTTAATCACTTGCACCTATAAGGTCTTATCTTTTGTACAGTATGTCAAGGTAGCTGTGGGGGAAAGAATGAAAAAGGCTGTTAAGACGATGAGGATTACCCCAAAGGGATATGAGGTAGGAGGAAGAGTAAATGAGGATATGGTCAGAGGTATAATGAGTATAGATGCCTTACTGCAAATCCTATTCCATTACAAGTTGTTACCAATTCCAATATGACTTAATTTTTTGTAAATAAAATATAATGAAGTAATAACTACATATACTCAATCAAATGTAGTTGAGCAGAGTGTAAAAGTTGCTTGAATTTTTGATACTCAGTAAAACTAGAAACAGGCCAAAAAAAAATCACGACATGTAGTACATGTTCAAATGTACAACACAGCAGTATATTTCTTTAAATACTTTACACCACTGGACATTAAATCAGGGCACTGTATTTACCAAACAATTTTGGTTTCCAAAGACAATTATGGTTCCTTAAACAATGTTAATGTTCAACAATGCAATTAAAGACCTAATTATGTATCTTAAAGAAAGTATGTACCTTGTAAATAAAGTTACTCTTTAGGACACCATCTTAGGGACAAACTTGTTTACTGTCAGCAGTGGTTTAGTATAGTTGACTGTACTGTATATGCACATAGTTGAGATCTTTTGCAGGGACTTGTTTAGGATCTCACTTGGTGTGAAGAATTATTGATAATGGTTAAAAAGCTGTAAAAGAGCTACCTCGCTCTATTTGGGCAAATGAAATGCTAGTTGAGACATTTCCTATTGCATTGCATCATTTCTCTCGCTATCAATTTCCCTTTCTACCCCTCACACAGGCACATCATTTCATCCTAGTTAACTCCTTTCAATGAACAGAACAAGATGATGCAGCGTCTTTTCTGACAAACCTGACTTAGACCAGGATCTGCCCCACATGACACAGCAATCCATCACTCTGAGTGCGTGTTATTCGCTGTCCTTAGCTGTCAGTCAAAGCCATGTCTGCAGCTTCATGCTCCTGATAAACACATATTTGCAGTTCAGACAGGGAGGTCTCCCGTCTGACATCACATTGACTATCTGACACCTGGTGCCCAAACATGCGTGATAACAAACAGGCTCCTGATTCCTTGCAAAAGGTGGCCTGGTACCGCACACATCGGCAGCAATTCATCACTTATAATTACACACACCACCTTGTTTATCTTGTGTGCCATAGCTGCTTCCTATGTGTCACAGGTTGGAGTGTGTACAGGGATTTGCTCTGCTCTTGCACAACGAAAACCTGAGCTCACTAATTAAAACCACCATGTTTTGAAGGAGGAGAAGACATTAGTAAAAATCAGACCGTTGTACACATGAAAAAGTAGGGGTACTGAGCTGATTAATAAAGTAACATGTAGATCTGGCTAATAAATAAAATTTAGACCAGATACCTTTATTTTGGCTGTCTGATTTATTATGTTAGGTAGGTGGGGTAGGGTGAGGTAGAATCATTTTTATTAATCCCAGAGGGAAATTCACATATTACAGCAGCACCAACACTGTATGGTAAAAGATCTTCTACATTTTAAATTAAAGAACAAGAAAACACACACATTATACATACAGATCGACCAATCGATCAATAGATAGATAGATAAAAGAACCAAAAAACACACATTATACATATCTATCTATCTATCTATCTATCTATCTATCTATCTATCTATCTATCTATCTATCTATCTATCTATCTATGATGTGTGTTTTCTTGTTCTTTAATCTGTCTATCGATCTATCTTTTATCTTTTTTCATTCGCCAGATTCATATTTGGTGACTTTGGTATTTAATGATTTAAGCAGGGGAAGCTATGCATATTCAATGTCAGGCTATGCAGCAGCTTTATTTGATTTTCTTTTTGGATGTGTCATTGAAATTATGCAAATAACCTTCATTTAGTTCCAACTTCTGAGGTTGCCAGATTTGTCTTGAGTAGAGAAAGATAAAAATTGCCAGATTACTGGCTTTAAATACAAGCAGTTGCCTTTAAACCTAAAGATAATCTGAGTATAGAAAATGCAGACTAATGAAGCAGCAGGCTATTTTTTTCACTGTCTAATGTAATATGGTGTAAGATAAATGCAAAAAAATTTGAAAAAAATGAGTTAAAAGATTTATATGTAAATATAGGTAATAAATAGGTATTAAAATATAAATCTAATAAGACTAAATATCTATAAATGCCAAAATATTTTACTTTAAATAGTTCTAGGTTTATAGTCATTTTTATGACTATATTTTTTATTATTAATGCAGCAGTCACTATTTTACTATATATTATTTTCAAATATTTTGCACTGATAACATATAGAAACTGCAAGATATGAAATTGAGGTTGTGAAACCATAATGTATTGCAAAGTGCAACCCTATTTGCAACTCTGACTGCCAGTATGCTACTCCCCTTCCCATATATATAAGCACATTCATATTCTCACACTAACGGTCATATTGAGCAGCCAGTTTAAATGACATGCTTTTGGGAGGTAGAAGGAAACCTGGAAAACTTGAGTAACCCCATGCCAAAATAAATAAAAGATATCCTAGACCCTGTGAGGTGGCAACACCGCCTTTTGCACCTCTGTGCATTCCATTTCTGCTCAACACTGATACTGTACCTTTCCTCATGAATAGTGAGAAAAGGTATAGTGAGGAATAGTCAAAAGCACAGAGTCAATTGCTCTCTCTCTCTCTCTCTCTCTCTCTCTCTCGCGATTTCTTAGATATTCAGTCCAGCTTGAATATTGAGGCAACTTGCCAATCATACAAATGGCCATTTGGTTAATTTAATGAGGTACAGGTGGAATAATGTCTAATCAGGTCCAAGCCCACTTTCCAAAAGATCTTAATTCAAAGCATTGACCACTGCATAAAATCCACATTTAGTTCTCCTCTTGTGCTTTCATTTTCCATGAGGCATGAGGCAGATGGTCATGGCAGGTTGCAGGTGGACATGTTCTGTGCCAGAGTCACCATTCACTGGAGAAAACCCACTCTGTTGTGTTTCGATGCAGGAAAGGTTTTATCTGGTTTCCTTCTCCTGACTTCTGTCAGCACCAGCGGGACTCCATGAGTCATATCAGGAGACATCAGGCCTCTCTGCCTGCCAATAACCCTTTGCGCTAATGAAATCGTTCTGGCTCGCTTTATGTTGTTTATCTATTATTAAGTAGTGTGCATCAGTAAACATGTTACTAGCTACATTATTCGACCAGGACTGCATCTAAGAGCTTTTACATTATATACTAACAAGAAACCCAAAGCCTAATAGCTGGATTGGGATTCAAGAATAATTAGCTGTCTGTGGTTATTGCTTGCTATTTTGGTATGATTGATTTATCAAAATTGTTTGATGTAAAACATGTATATAACTACAGTTCAGAAATACCTGGGGATAAAGCAAATAAAGTCACATATTCTAAGCAGGGATGGCTTTAATCAGTAATTAAATAATCTTTAATTAAATAATCAGAATGAGGTTTTAATATTGGCATTGATTTCAGTTAAACCAAAAAAACAGCAGTAGATTCAAGAGTGTGTCATGTACATGGAACAGTCTGCTATACCATACAATGCAGTGGCGGGCTGTCCATTTTACCTGGGCCTTCAGTGAGGACGTACCTGACTCAATCCACCTCTTAATACAACCACTATCACATCGCAATTATAAAAACCATTAATACAATACAAAAACGCAATATAAAATCGTGTGGCATTACAGAGAGAGAGGCATTTTACATATGGAGGCTGTATACCATTTTACTAAAGCAAGAAATGCAGTTAAAACAACTCCAAATCTCTACACTACAACCGCAACTGTGCCACCTACATCATCTGAAGCAGTTCAGAATCAATATTTGTCTAATAACATGACAAAAACATAAAAATATAAATAAAATACAACCTACTCACCAGAGATGCAGAATCATAATGTGTTGCACTCCTCAGAGGCTGTAATCCAGTGGTACTGCTCGTATTCACTGGTCTGGAAGTGGGCGAACAAACTCTTTCCCAGGCTGAGACAAGCTAGCTAGTTTCGGGGTTGGCCGACCTCCTCACGATGTCTAGCTTTTCTTAAAAATTTATTTTTAAGTATGTCCAAGACCAAATCAATTTCTCTTCCTCCGTCAGCCACTGTGGGCATAAAAAGTCTAAAGCAAAAGTGCAAAGTCCTGCAGAGGTCGCTTTTGTAGTCTATATTATTTGCTGTGTGTGCACATGTAGGAAGGATGTTTTAGTAGACACCTTTTAGGATCAGAGAGTAATCTTTGTCTACATTTAGAGGAGGTGGAGGTCTGTGGATAATTACTGTTTCTTAGCCCTGTTTCTTTTACTACCAGCAACACACAGAATGATAAACAGTGTTGAGACTGGGGTTGATTTCTTTCCTACTCTGACTATAGATTCATGCAGAGTTTTAGTGACCAATTTATTTGGCTGTTTTTGCTATAATTTTATTCCTGCTCAGTCTTTTTTATGTTTTTTTTTTTAACTACTTAAATTTTGTACTTTAATGTACTTTGTACTAAAATGTACTTATCCTCAATTCTCTCCTAATTAATGATTTAATTATGCATATATTACATTTTAATGATTTGTAATGCCAGCAGCATTAGGTTTGCCTTTATAAACAACTAATTGCTCTTATAAACACATACATATTTATTCTACATCGTATGTCCCTCAGATGGGTCAGCTGTATCTTCCTTATCTTCTATTGCAGCATCAGATCTCTTACATCTCTGGGCAACCCTTTAGCTTTGTTTATAGATGTTCTGTAGTCAGTTAGAGGACTGATTATGACTGCTGACTGGGTAGCTTTGAAAGTACATGAGATGCAATTTATGTTTCATATATAATTTAACAACTTGAGGGCTTGACCCTATAATAATTATATACATCTACATATATTAGATTTCAGCCTCACATCTATGTTTATGACCAGCAATCACTGATTATTTCAAATACATTTTTATACATATACATGCACATGCATCTGTTTATTCTAGAATAATTAAAGATGATTTAAACATTTAAAAAATATAGGTTGCTTACACACACACAGACACACACACACACACACACACGCACGCACACACACACACGCACGCACACACACACACACACACACACACACACACACACACACACACACACACACACACACACACATCTAGGTATTGTGGTTTCCACTGATTGTTAAAGAGTCACTGTGGAACCAGGCCTTAACCCAGGAAAATAGCAGACGAGGAGAGAATAGACTTACCCAACATTTATTTAATCACCTGACATATAAATAGATAGGGTGGCTTTTCAAAAGCATTACTAATCTGGATTTTATCTGAGTTGTATTCAGGAGCTTATGTAAAAGACCTTCACCTGTGAGTGAACTATTAAAACAACTCATTTTCTCAGCTCAAAAAAAAAAAGTTTTAAAAAAGTCAGTCTGAGGAGGGGGAAGGTTGAAGGCTAAAGAGAATTCGAATAAAGTTAAATAGAAGATTATATCTTAGGAACAGTGCGTAAAATGATAGTATATCTAAAAGTTTGGACATCCTAGCAAGCACAGTTGGGTCAATAGTGAGAAAGACAGCGGGAAGTAAGAGAAGGCATAGTAGGGCCAGTAGTCAATCTGAGAGAAATTAAAGGAAGAATAGGGAGAGCAAGCGATAGACTGAGATACAGACAAAGAGGTGGTATCAAAATGTTTTGAGACTAGTTTTGTAACATACCAACAGATGGCAGCACAATCCTGCACGCACAGTCACAGTGAGCACCGACCTTCATAAGTCAGTAAAAAACTTTCTCCTTTGTACATTGGGAAATGTGCAATTAGTGCTATTCTGTCCATGTGTGTTACCACGACTAAAATGTCATCATTCTATTTACAGTGGTGTAGTGTAAAACGTGTTTGCCCCCTTTTCTGATTTCTTGTTTTTTTGCATGTTTGTCACACTTTAATGTTTTAAATCATTTGTCAGGCAGGTTCTATTTAGGAGATTTCTCGATTGCGAACAGGTGTGGCAGTAATCAGGCCTGAGTGTGGCTGGAGAAATTGAACTCAGGTGCGATAAACCACAGTTTTAACAGGGGGGCAAACACTTTTTCACACAGGGCCAGGGAGTTCTGGATTTAGTTTTTCCTCAATAATAAATACTTTCATTTAAAAACTGCATGTTGTGTTCACTTGTGTTATCTTTTACTAATTTTTAAATTAGTTTGATGATTTGAAACATTAAAGTGTGACAAACATGCAAAGAAAATAAGAAGTATGTATATTAATATTGTACTACATACATGTGCACACACAAACACACACATAAAAAGACAAACAACACAATTCAGGATAAACACAATTCTTGGAGATCTTTGTGACTGCTTTACAGTAAAATTTTACTGTAAAATGTGCAGTCAACAAGCAGCATTCAAACTACCCGAAGAACTCGGGTAGTGTACTAATCTAGTAGGAATTTACCTATATATGCTTAATATGCCTTCTTCCCATTTTAATTGCATAATGTTGTGCATTACTTGCTGGATCTATCAGTTAAAATGCCATTGTTAATACAGACAAATCTGCTGACTTTTAACGGGGCTCTTTATAGTTTTTTATTTGTTATAATTTTAAAAATTAAATAGAGAGATCACCTTGACCAAATAGGAGTTACACACACACATACACACACACACACTCACACAGATCCACAAGTACCATTTAGGTCCCCTTTGCCTCATTCTCCATCTGTGACCATCTGCTAAATAGACTAAGAGGAAAAGGATGAGGTGATGAGGTTGTGAGCTGGTGAGTGAGATTGTAAATAAATTAGTTTGTGTGTGTGTGTGTGTGTGTGTGTGTGTGTGTGTGTGTGTGTGTGTGTGTGTGTGTGTGTGAATAGGAGAGTTTGTAAATGACTCTGAGTGAGTGAGGTTGTGCAGTTTTGTGTCTTAGTAAAGTTGTGTAAAGAGTCTCAACTGTATACTGTACATACTCTTTTTTTCCAGATATGTAGTGAAGTGTGTGTTGGTAGTAAATTTTCACTGTAATATTAACTCAGGGCCTTTTCTCTCTCTCTCTCTCTCTCTCTCTCTCTCTCTCTCTCTCTCTCTCTCTCTCTCTCTCATCCACATCCACAAAAACACAAATGACCCTCTGAGATTTTGTCAGTATTTTTTTGTTTGTTTGTTTTAAGCTGGCAGGGGGAAAATGAAGAATCAGGACAGGTACACTATAAATGACTGAGATGTCATAATGAGTGAAGTTTTCATTCTTTTTTTTTTTCAAACGTTTTTTCCCCCTCGATCTCAGGAGGCATACTGCCACCTACAGCCTGGGGTCATTTAAATCATGATAATAACCAGAATGTTTGTGTGGAAGAGGTGACAAGGCATCACAAGTCCGATTAAAGCAGTTTTCTTGTTCCCAGAGGCTGCGTATGTGCTTGCATTTGTCACTGTCGTTTTAGTTTGTCACTCATTTCTACCTTGTTCTTCTTTTGTTCATTTTTCACTCTAATCTCAGCGGCCTCTTTGCTGTCTAATCGCTCTTTCCTCTCTGTCTCCTGGCTCAAAGAGATGGAGTGAGGTACAGTGCTCCTGCTCTGAAATATTGAGGAGATTACCAAAGAATTTAACAGCTGCAGATTCATAAATATGACACAAAAACAGAAAGAGGAGTTTAAGCGTGTCGATAATGGATACAGCTGTATAGTTACACTTTAAAACACTCAGTAAGACTATTTAATGTCCTTTTTTTATGCACAAAGGTGGATGCAGATGAGGACAGTGTTAAGCTGCTGATGAGACATTTTACTTTGATAAAAGACAGGACTGATTGTGTCAAATGTTGTTAGCATTAGCTTTTATTTATATCAGTTAAAACAATATTGCCTCCTTGCCATTCAGAAAAAATGCTGTGATGTGTTCAGGAACAGGTTACTTTTAGACCTCCAGGTAGAAAAAGACAAATTGGCCCTCAAACCTATACTTCCTACTCTGGAACACTGATTTCCACCCTTTTTTTCCATATAATTTGCGCTTTCATAGTGCAAATATGAACAAAACCATGGACTGAAGTCTGTATATAATGTGTACTTAATTTGTTCTTACAATATCAGTGTCTTTAATGCGTTAAAAGCACGCTACACATTTTCTTTATATCCGTTTTCTAGAGGCAGAAAACTTGTGTATCAACATGCATCAAAACATATATGCAAAACACTGATTGGGAAAGTTCCAGATAACAAATATATATATATATATATATATATATAACTGTAAGTGGTCTTTAATAATGCTATATATGCTGGGGTGTAAATTTGATAGGTGCTTGATATAAAATAAATGGAGCTTAAAAAGCCCTCAAAAGTCCTTGAAGCTGGTGTTTGTTAGAGTATGGGAACCCTGAATGTATTATTTATAAAATGTCCTGAATCTATGAATTTCTATAAAGCTGCATTGTAACAATATCCATACTAAAGGTGCTATACAAAGTAAACTAAACTGAATTAAATAGACGAATGGGTGTGAGGCAGTCCGCTAATATCATCTCTCCTATTTCCATTATACACAAGTTCTTCTGTTAAAGCCAAAACCGTAAAATTTGAAATCAACTTTCGTATATAGTCATTCAATGTCCAGTTAAATGTGTTTATTTATTTATTTTTTTTGCCTAGTTTGTTGCGTATAAAAAAAAAGTAAGCATGCATATGTCACGAAACACACACTTAGACTAGGTGTTACTAGGTCACTAGGTATACTTTTGCAAAGAAAGAGCAATTGTACATTTAGGGTTAATTTTTGATTTTATTTTTAAGAATTCTTTTTTTTTAAGAATTTAAAAATGCTTTCTTTTTTAAACATATATCAAAAGAAATGTAATATCTCTGTTATATCCTTACTTTTCTGTTCAACTGCAAATATTTCACTTTTTTTTTTTTAATTCAGCTTTACTATTTTGGCAACAAATAAAAAAATAAGTCTTTACCCAAACGTTAAGACAACTACAACAGCATGAAAACAAAATTCAACCACAATTCCTTTTTAATGTGTATGAGATAAACTTGCAGAGAGGTTAGAAACCTGGACATGTCAAGGCTTTTCCATTTAGGCCCTCTATAAATAATAGACGGCTGTCAAGAACCCCTTTTAGAGTTTAAGGAGCTCGCAAAAGGACCTGGAAAATGTAGGAAGTAATTCAGTCTAATCATTTGCCTTTACAATGCTTTCTTTCATGCTGCCACTCATAAGATAATAGCTAATAATAACTAAATAAAACAGATTGATTATATTTGCTGTATCATTCCCTGGAGAAAGCTGGAACATGGGCATATGCTGGATTTATCTGGCACATACTAGGGGCGTTTTGAATGTCTTTTTAGTTTTTGACAGAGCCTGAGGAGAGAAAGCAGTGACATGCTGAAGACAGGCATTTTAAACTCTCCAGATGGAGGGGAAAATCCCCTGAAACTGTCTGTGAAAGGAATCGTGCAATGCTGTTTGTGTGACGAGACACGGCCATTAAGTGACAGAGGAGATCGGAGATCCCAGATCAATAAACGGCTCCAGAATGGATGGGGCTTTCGAGAGCTCCCATGACAACAGTACCTGTTAGAATGCTCTAAGTGGTACAAAGGAAGAAAGGAAAAATGTGGCAGTACGAGTAGAAGAAAGGCAGGGCTCGAAACAGGTTTTTTTTTTAGGTTTTCCAGGGAACAAGGTTGCATTTGCACTACCTGATTTTGTGTGTACGTGTAGCTAATAATGACTAGCACAATAGTGTATTGGCTTCTTGTGGATCACAAGATTTTAATTAAATACTTTACAAATAAAATATAAATATTAGTTTATGACTGTAAATAAGACAATTGAAAAGTTGTTATTTTTTGTCTTTATGCTTAATGGCTAGTGCCCTGTAATTTGAACAGATATCTTTGGTCTTATGATGACATGATACGAATAATTGTATATTTCTCTTGTTAGCTGTTTATAAACATTGTGGTCTCAAAAATCTTTTAAATGTCATCACTTTGCTAGTCAAACCAGAGGGATTTGTTGGAAAATCTCTCTGAAACTTTCTCCTTTTTTTTGCTTCTGAACAACAGTTAAATAGGTGTACGAATTTGGTTTGGTCCTGACAAAGTATCTGGCTCTATAGCTGACTACCTGTCACATTAGAAAAGTCTGGTCATTCCCATGAATTTAAAGTGTTTTAGCCTGCAGACCTTCCTTCTTACATAATGTTTTTTGTTTTCTGTACCACTCTGTGTAAACTCTAGAGAATGATGTGTGTGTAAAAATGCTATGTGTATTCCTAATAAAGTGGATGGTGACTGTATAGTGTCAACCTCCTAACATCAATGAAGGTATCGAAACCTAAAAAAATTCAAGTGGCATGTGTCTAGCTGGGACTATTAGCTTTTTGTGATCTGTCAGTTTGTAAAAATAACACATTTGCCTGTCTGGTACCAAAGAAAAATAACGCCCTGAACAAGTGACACACGTCAAACACATCAAAAGATCAATATCTGTGCATAACATTTAATAAAGGATAAGTGGTTGAGTGATGACATGCTGTTTGGCTCATCATGTCTACACTGTGAACCAAATTCCTCGAATCACTGAAAATAAACCCATGGGTGGCCCTTTTTCTATTAATATAACATTCCTAAACTGCTCCCTATGGTATGGTAAATCCGACAGCAGTTACTCAGGAATAATTTGCTCAAACCTGCTCCGGAGTTCGGACATTTTTATCAAATCAACCCATACCACACTATTAACTGTGCATGAAAAGCTTTTATTGAAAATCATCGCTAGCTTAATTCGTTCAAAAGAGAAAACTAATCAAGAAATGAACGAGCCGGAGAGAAAGTGGACAAGGACAGACTCCAGATTTATTCAGACGAACATTTTTTTTTCTCATGAAAATGTTTTACAGATGAAATTTTTTGGTAAAATAATATTAATAATTAAAAAAAAAAAATAATAATTAAAAAAAATAGGTAAACCTGAACAAACAGAAAGGGATTCAGCCCAGAACATCAACATTCCAGCAGGACTCAGGATCAGGGAAAGGAAAGGTGGGAAAAGAAGACAGGCATAAACCGAGAACACTATTACACACAGAGAGCGAGAGTGAGAGAGAAAGAGAGAGAGAGAGAGAAAGAGAGTGAGAGAGCAAGAGAGAGAGAGAGAGAGAGAGGAGAGGAGAGGAAAGGAACGGGTCTACATTACAGTTAAGACTACAGGGGACTTATACACCCAATATCTGCAATGCAAATGGACAAAGCCACACTAATCTATTATATTACATCATTGTAGTACTCTTATTTTTTGTTTAAATCTGTCGTCTTTATCATCTTTACAAAGTAAAAAATATATAGAGAATTAACAAAGAAGACTCTTGCAAATATGGCGATTTACTGTAATCGGTGCATTAGTGGTAAATGCAATAGCATTAGCGTGTGTGTGTGTGTGTGTGTGTGTGTGTGTTTTGTAGAGATGACTGCTAAATAAACAAGGTAAAACCAAACCATGGTAAAATGGAGAAGGGTGGAACTAAGACAGCAAAAAACACTTATTTGATGGACAAAGGGATGTTGATTGTAAATGTATTTGAAAGCAAGGTTTTCCAACAAAGACCCCTAATTTTACTATGTAATTAGCCTCATGTACACCCTTTGTACAGACATACTGTACAATCCCACTGTTCAACTATTAGGCTCATTATTCAATTCTGTACAAAAACTACATTTTCTGTAATCCTAAATTTCCACTAAAAACACATTGAGACCAATTTGGCATTGTTTTTAGTTTACCTATTTTTATGATATTGAGCTCTGAATTACACCATTCAAATATCAAATGACCAGTGAGACAGGTTCAGATGAATGACCTCATGAGGAATCGGTTGGAAATATAAATAAAAAAGAGCAAAAGGGTTCGTTTCATGAGTCTGATTCACTGTATGGAAAAGGTATATTACCCCAACCATTTCAGCAATGTGTGTTGTTACTACAAAGTTGGAGGCACACAATTGTATAGAATAGTATTAAATAAAAGACCCAAACCAAAGCGAGCTTTATGAGGCTATGGTTTCAAATAAATTAGGAGTGGAAGATCTTGAGTAGCTTGCTACAGAGCTTTGACCTTAACTCTAAAGTGGACTGCACCCCAGTACTCTCTACATGAGGCTAAATGAGCACATATCTCCACAAGTATGCTCCAAAATCTATTATAAAACCTTCCCAGAAGAGTGGAGTTTATTATACCAGTCGGTAAAGACTAAATGGGGAATGGGATATTCATAAAAAAAAAAAAAACACATACAAAGCTTATGGTCAGGTGTTCACAAACATTTGTCCATACTGTGGCTCATAACATTTAATACAAACTGTATTGGTATAAATTATGACTTATTTAGTGTGAGGAATCATAGTTATATACTAAATATTATAAAAGAAAATCCTAGACCCCTGAAAGACACCAAACCCCACTTTTCAGAAACATTGATTGGTCAGACATGCAAATTAAATGGCTACAGTGTATTTGAATAAATAACTGGAGAGCTTAATGTAGAGTCATATAGCTTGTAATCATCAGCATCATCATTTCTCTGTCTATCCCTCACACACTGATACGTAGCCCAGGGATGAGTGTAAATGTGTAAAAGACAAATACACTGAATTAACCGCTGTGACTTATTTCAGATATAAGTACAATGCGATATTTTCAGTCTCCTTACTAATCAGACTCCACTGAGACACATCATTATCATTAAGCCCATGTGACAAGTTTAATCAGCTTTATTAAACCTGACACTCAAGTCGAAGTCGGAAAAGCCTTAAAATGGACAGAACTATTTAATCACCAACTTTCTCACATTTTCTCATGCTGAACATTTTTACATGGCACTACCCAGAGTGTGATTTATCTCTGTAAGGAGAAGGGGACAAAAGTCCTGGTCCTAATAGTTTCTATTCAACATTTTTCTTAAGCCGGGTAGTGTGGAAAAAAAAAACAGCTCTTACAATATCTACTTTTCTTAAAAGACAGTCAAAATAAAAGGTTGCCTGCTTTCAAATGGAAGTAGGGGAAAAGTGCCACAGCCAGGTTAACAAAAGCACCCAGCTTGACATTGAAGGAACAAGGAAGATATTTTTTTTTTTTTTTTTTAGTCCCCTTGCATTATTTCTATTTCAGAAAGACAGAGTATTTGGTGGACTTGTGTGAAGGGCAGACTGAAAATTTTGATGCGTCACATACTTGAGCATGCATGCACTATATTTGGGGAACATTCCCAAATATATATATATATATATATATATATATATATATATATATATGAATGAGAGAGCACTCAAGAATGACGAATGGGAATGGTGTATGTTTTGTGTACTAATTTGTTTTAGACTCACACACAGACAGACACACTTTATTGTTTCCACTGGACAGTGTAGTGCAGTACGGTGCGGTTACTAAGAACCATCAGAACAATCAGCATTCTGGTTAAGTTGCTGAGTCCATTTCCTTCAAATGTACTTGGGGAAAATAAGAGAAGCTGGGAACAGAAAAGGAGCAATAAACTAATGATAACAACAATACAGAACCTTTCCATTTACTATGCAAAACATAAAACAGTCCAGTATCATTTAAAACATTATTTTTTTATATATTTCTTTCTTTTTTTTTTATTTGGAAAGTGACAAATCACATTTCAACAGTCAACCATTTCTGTCTGCCTGTGTGGTTTTCTTTAATGGGGATACCCAAATTCAGCACTAGTACTTGTAGGATAATGGATTAGATGCTCTACCATGACATCACCGCACCACACTGTACAGTGGAATAAAAACATTTGTTAATAGAGGTCTGTGGTAGCACTGTGGCGACCAACCAGCAACAGAACGAAGCAGAGCGTCAGCAGACAACAGCAGTATCACAAAATAAAATGCTCATTGGCTTTTATTTTTTTTATTAGCCACCAGCGGAAAAAAAAAAAAATCACACCTTCTTCTCACCTCCACAGTGGGGAACATGCATAGGCCCATAAAGGGTCTCACTAGAGCCTCGTAAAACACACCAAAACCTTTCCCTATCCTCGCCCACTTCTACTATCATATATTTACGCACTTACTGACATTCTAAATCATTTGAAGGACCTTCAAGAACTTGTAGGCATCTTCTAGAAGGCTCCAGTGAGAGACTCTGGGATGGAGGGAGACGTAGCGCCTCATCTGTCTGAAGAGAAAAAAGAAATATTTACAGCCGCAGCTCTCAAATGGCTTTAGGAGCTCTATGGAGGAAAATAAGAGAGAGAGACACAAAGAAAGAAAAAAAACTAAACACAAAAAGTTGATTCCTGTAATTAAAGAAAAAGAATGAGAGCATATGGTTGCTATTTCTAGATACAGAATGTGTTAATGCAACTATGAGTTTTTAATTATTCATATTGTTTAGAACAGACTGAAAATGTGATACAAGCAAAAAATAACATTGATTTAAAAAAGAAACAGAATACAGGTGATGCAAGTTATAGTTATTGACGATGTGGTTAAGATTCAGATCCAGATCGTGGGGTTGGAATGGCTTCAGAACTGTGCATTACAACCGGGGTCCCTGGTTGGCCAATGGGAGATGGGGGTGGAGCTACCAGATGTAGCCAATCTCATCATCTTTGTCGTCCTCTTCGTCTTCATCGTCATCAATAGCCCCACGGGGGCGGAGCCTGCCCCGCTTCTCCTTCTGTCTGCGCCGCCTGTTCTGTGGAGGCTCCTCCTCCTCCTGGTCATCGAGAAGAATGACTGCTCCTCCACTGCCAAAATCCCCTGAGGTCTCCTGGTCCTCCTCTACACACACACACACACACACACACACACACACACACACACGTCTTCACACACACACACACACACACAGAAATGGTGAAATAGGTTAGCAGCTGTTAGATAGATATGAGATAAGATATGACAGTGGAAGATGAATGGATAGCTGGTAGAGCAAGAAGGAAGAGTGCTATCATTTATCTATTATACCCTTTTACTATGATGGGACAAAAAACACCATCCTGAATTATGGGTCTTCTGATGTCTCTTAAAGCAAGCACAGTAAAATCCCTCATACACACAAGCATGTCTGATATCCTTTATTCCATAATGATCTTGGATCATCTACAGCAAACATGCTATGATGGGCTACTGGATGTGTATTGCCTTATGTATCCCACTGAAGCACTAATCATGTCATCACTCATGTATGTATGTGATTGGGCTGAAACCTACCACAGATTGGGTTGCCTTGTTTCCTGGAGCCTGCAATCTCATTGCCATATTTATCAACACACCAACACTGGCCTGTGCTGCCATGACATTGTGTGGCTTTAAAGTAGCCGTCCTCGGTACATCGTGGGACGTATGCTCCTAAAGAAAGAAAGGAAAGTAGAAGCGGAGACGAGATGTGAGGTTATTACACACTTTTCTGTGTGTGTGTGTGGTTTGTGGATGGCTGAATTCTAACAAACAGCAAAAATGGCAATCTCCATGAAGACAGGGTTTGTCAAGGCTAAGATCTCCCTGAACATTATTGAGAGAAAATGAGTAAATTCCAAAATCTAGTTATAAACTTTTCTCTGAGTAGTGGTGGTTATTATGACCCAAATGGAGAACAATATATGGAATGGTAGGTTTAAAAAGCAAATGTAAGTGTTATGGTAATACTTTGACAGCTCAGATTTAAGAGAGCCAAAAAATCATGTTTTGAGAGAGCCGTTCTAAAAACGCAATCAGTCTGGCGTAAGATAGCAAAAAAAAAGAAAGAAAGAAAACCTGCTATAAAAGCATCACTATTTGACACTATGTCCGCATTAATCAGAATAAATTTGAAAACTGCAATTTAGTTTAAAACACTATCTGTCTACATTGTCACATTCAAATATTTTCCAAAAATTGCTCAGACGCTAAAACATCAGAAAGTGTTGTAAGATGAAAAGTAAAGTAAGATGCTTTGGTCGATGTTATTTCAATCAAGCATTCGTTTACTTTTCATCTCTTTGAATTGATGCAATTGCAAATGAACTTTCGGCCTTCTTTGAAATAAGGCAGTCTGAAGGTTGTACAAAGAAGCATTAATCTTAAAGCTATCCGATAGCAAAACTGTATTACAACGTTGTCCAACATTTTATTTGTTTAAAGTTGAATGGGTCACATGGCTTCACAGGCAACTGAGGGATAAAACATTTCAGTATGGACAAGAGACCAAATGAATATATATACACGAATAAGAATTCAATATTCAAAAGCATCGGCTTTTTCTTGTTAAAAAAAAAGAAATCACTTTATTTTTTAATTTACATTTTTTTTTTCACATTCTTGTTGCTTTGAAAATGAATATGGATTTCAGATTAAATGAAATGCAGTGATTAAATGTAATTCCTCATTAGACAAAAAGGAATGGAATCTTCCTTTTCAGTTTTGCAAGATAAATTGATAAATTATTTGGATATGTGCAAAAGAAAAACCTAATTCAGTCTTAGGAGCAGCTGTACTATTCAGAACTACACATAGTAAAGACTTTTCCCAGACCACCACACGTGTTAGTGATTAAAGCATTAAGCAATCTACAAAAACACTATTGTGACATAAATTCAATCTGCCATTTTACAGTATTATATCTGAACTAAGCGCATCATTATTTATTTATACCTTCGGCTGCTTTTATTGACAGCGACCCTAAAGACAGGTTTGCCCAGCACTGTACGTGAGCCCGAGCAGCACGACTGCAGCAGATTCAGGGCCTTAGGCAGTAGATATCACTAACTCTGATTGGATTTCACTGTCTAAAATGTGACTCCCACACACTCGCCCATATTAATGCACATTCAGGCAGTTGTTTTTCAGCCTGTGTTGTGGCGTGAGTTATGAAGCAGTTATGATTGTGCTGGGTTATTGATGCCCGTTGGGCTGAATGGGACCAGGGGCGGGAGCTCTGGGTGAGGGTGTCAGCTGGAGCGCACGTTATTGATCACAGAGGAAAATATCAAGTGTGGATGCTCGTAAATCACACCGAAAGCCATTATGATTCAAATCAATTATAGCCTTGCTTCTGCGAGGCTTCTGAAGCAATTCATGCATGAACACACACACACACACACACACACACACACACATACATACACAAAGAGACGCCCACAGTTGGTTGAGTTTTGTAGATGATGGAAATTAAAACCTGTTCACTATTCTACATGAAATAAATCTCAGACTTAATGACTGAACCCACCTATGAGAGACTTCCGTCGGCTTTGAGTGTGAATCCTATTTATTTCATTCTGACAGGGCAGACCTGGGAAAATGAGGCACAGGCAAACACACACACACACACACACACACACACACACAAACGCATTAGCAAATACATTCAAGTACATTTAGTTAGTGTTATAAATGTAACCCACTTGAAGTTAAATTATCACCCCGCTTTGTCTATTTCTATTAGTTTCTCTTTCTTTCTTTCCTCTTTCCACTCTCACCATCTGGTTTTTGAAAGCAGTAGCACCACTCGTTGTTGGAAAGCTTCCCATCCTTAAAGGAGTCACATGAGTTGAAGAGTGGGCGCATACACAACTCGTACTTGTCCAGATAAATGGCACTGAGCTCTGACTGGTCAAGCAAGAGGTCGTAGTTCATGTCCAACTTGTTGAACATCCAACCAAGAGAGTCCTTACAGATAGGGAGGATGCTGGTGTCAAAACCTATAGGAGTAACAGAGTTTTAGACTTTTTTTCCATTTCTGTTTGAACATTTATATTAACAATATTATTTAAATATATATAAATATGAGGCGAAATTAAAACCTTCCACACAACACACATTTATTTACAATGTCCTTACTTTACTCACATTTTATATATATATTTATATAAAAACGATAAACTCCACCAAAAAAATTTTTTTAATCACTAAACATTGCCTTCCCAGACAATTTCAGCATTGAACGCTTACCATGAACTGAGGAAAAGCAACGGAAACCTAATTCTTAAATGAGCCACATTCCATATTTAACAATCAAAACATCCACTTAAATAAAATGAACATATAACTATAGAAACAATATAGTAAAATAATTCAATATATATTAAATAATTAATAACAAAGGGAGCGATTTGAAATGAAACTAATATATTTATAACCTGATACTATTAGTGTAGTAAAAACCTAAAGTAATAATTTGAGGTACATTTAGAACAGATAAAAATGTGCAATTTAGTTGGGATTTATCACGAGTTAACTCATGACAATCATGCGATTAAATATTTTAACTGATTGACAGCCCAATTAATAATACACCTGTCCTGTGTCTTCAACAAATACAAAGTGTTTTAACACAATACAAACACACACAAGGGCATGTGCTTACGTCCTTGACCGTTGTCATTCGCCAAAGTCTTCAGATCTCGATTGGCATCCAGGTGCAGCACGCCGAACCAATCCTTCAGTCTGGAGGCCAAACTCCTTAGATCAACATCACTGCAAGCTGGAAGCACACACACACACACACACACACACACACACACACACACACACACACATATGCACCTTGTCAAGCCAAGAAATCTCATTATTTTATTATCTCTAACAGAGGCACAAGATAAATTAGTGCCCTGTCTCTAGCCGGTTAGTCGCCAAGTAATGATGCAAGCTAAGAGTCCTGACTCGCATGCCCCTTTTCTATTAGAAAATAATCTGCAGATGAAAGCACCACAACATTTCAGGCAGTCAACTCCTGGATGCCTAGAGACGAAAAGAATCAAGTAAACAGTCTCAGAGAAATACCTGCAGCAATCAAACATGCCAAATACTGATTGAGCACAATAAAGCCCGACATCATAAAACAAGGCACAGCCAAATGCGCCTTCCATTATGTTTCACCTGTCTGATCTTCACTTTCATCAGCCGTCGCGTCCCATACTGTTTTGAAGCGCAGACTTTTATTGGCTATTTGGGACAAGTTCATCTAATGCAGTTATCAGTCAGAGATATAAAAAGAAAAAAGAAAGATGAGCAATAATGCTATGGTCTGAAGTGCAGTTTAGACAACAGAATGGGTCGCAGTGCAATAAAAAAATGCTACGAGATAGTGGCAAGCACATCAAAGCATCAAGCAAAACAGTCCAATACACCAAAATGTAGCAGCTATTGAGTAGTAAGAGAAAAGAAGCATTTAGAAACATTTACTCGATTATTTGCACAGGTTGACTTCAGCTGTATTGACAGACAATTAAGCGAACATTTTGTTGTTCTCGCCTCACTCTCAGGTCATGAGGTTATGGCTACCATGCAAAACAGATTTGTTGAAGGGTTTTTTTGCTGATTTGCTGTAATGTTTATTGAAATACTGTTTTCTGATCTGCTTGTTGCTGAACACAGTAAAAAAAAACAGAATAGGAAAAAAAAGCAAAAATCATAAGCTGGTGTACTGATGGAGGGTTAAATATCAATGACATTGGATTTAGAAAATGTACTGTATTGATAAAAGTTTGTGGACACCTAAACATAAGATTCATATGTGCTTCTCATTTCACATGTAGTCCACATTTGCTAAAATTATAACCTATATAATTCTAGTTCAAGTAAACGGAAAATGTAATACTACCACATTCAAAGGAACTCTAGATAATGTCTGCTGACAGTTTTGGGAATAACCACTGATAGCTGAAAAAATTTGGTGTCCCAATACTGTCTATATAGTGTACAATATAATATTCTATGCATGTGTGTGTTCTTTGTATAAAATTATTTCCAGAATATTCAACCCAACAGCTGCTAATCTAATTAAGATCTATTAAATCTTTAATAATAATTACCAAATACAAATAGGGCCATTTGGGAAATCGTGTGTCATTTCACTTTTCAAATGATTTTAAAGATCATGAAGACATTATAACTAATTCTTGCAATTTTCTTATTTTATTGCCAAGTATTGTTTCTTCTTTCTAAAAAGAAATGTTGAACCAAGCAAAACTACCTGCCAACAGGTTTATTTCAAGTTTAAAATAGAAATAAGTTTAATAATCCCACACATGCTTAATTTTATTCTTATAATAAAAAATACGAGATTAAATCGATGGTGTTTACGATCAGCAGCCTCTGTAGAATTCATTCCCACATGCGTTAAATTTAAGTCAGTACTAAATCTGAGAAATGTTTTTAATAAACAATCCAGTCAACTTTTGCACTCGCTTAACGAAACAAACTGGGAGTTATGGTAGAGTAAGATTTACTACTAAAAACTATTTCAAGCACTTCAATATTAAATACTCTTCATTTATTCAACTTCAAGCACACGATTAATTTATTCAGTATGTGGGTGGAATTAAAATGAAAGGTGAAACTGACTACACTGTATATAGAGTGTGTAAAGTCCTACACTTTTAAACAGTTAACCTTCTGTAATGCAGATGTTAAAGAAGAGTAAAATTAGGCAGATATACAAAAAACTGCACATGAAAGCAAGCACATGGATAAATCTGCTCAATTCCATTCAATTCCGCTCAATAATTCATCAATATACTCCGGTGTTATTGAACTACAATTCTGATCAGTCAATAAACAATTAAATTACTATAATTGCATCTCTGACATTAGTCTTGTTCTAATCCAAATCACAAGTTTATATTAATTAATTTTAATTCACTTTTATTTGTATACCCCTAACCCTTTTACCCTGTCACCAAGCAGCAAATCCAGGTATCAAATTGCAAACTATATGTACTTCTATAGAGCAAGCTAGCAATAAGTAAAACGAAATAACCAGTGGAAGAAAACCTTGAAAAGAACCAGTCAGAAAAGTGTGCCTGTCGTCTTCTGGAGAATGCCGGATTGTACGATTATAAAATATTTCACTTCTATAATTATAAAAACTTTAATTGCCCAAGTAACCCTGGGCATACAAAGTATTTATTTTCAGTTTAGAATCTTTGTGGCTGCCAGGAAAATGTTATTTTGGAGTCAGGTAGTCATTGTTTTGATCAGTCTGTATTGCCAGAAAGGAAGGAGTCTGAACAGACTGTATGGAAGGTTTGAAGGGTCCCTTACTTTTTCCCCAGCATGTTTTCTGTATTTGATGGGTACAGGTCTGAAGGGCGGGGGCTGGGTGGTTGGGTTGGTCACAATAATGCATACTGTATAATTCAATGCTAACTGCATTAACAGGAACTTTGAAGTGTTTCTTGTATAAGACAGTCTTGTATCATTGATACATTTCAAACTAATCTGAAAAACACTGTGTAATTGGGAATGTTTTACTGTGAAGAAGGATCTGTGAGATGTTTAGCATGTTTAGCATGTCAGTCTCCAGTGTCAGTGCTTTGTAGCAGTCATTCATAATATTTTGACTTTGCATTTTTCTCCACAGGAAAGGCTTCAGAACTTTGCACTGTGTGGTTTATTAATAAAAAGAACGGGTGCATTTTTTTATACTAACTTCAAGAAAAGGGGAAATAAAACACTTCTGGAAATGCTGCAAAGAGAAATACAATTTTTTAGGGTGGAAGTGTTGGAAGTGTTGGTGGACAGTATTCACACAACAAACATGAATTATTTTAATCCAACAGCATGCTCAGCTTGTTTATTCCTTGCTTTATTTATTGTTCAAACAACCACTGGTGTAGAAAGACAGTGTGTGTGTGTGTGTGTGTGTGTGAGAGAGAGAGAGAGGATAAAAAGACAGACAGACCTTAGCACACACAGACTAAAAATGAGAAGAAAAAGTGTAGAAATATTTAATCAGCTTTCTGCCAGTGTCTGTTTCTGTGCCCCAACTGTGGACTTTGTGGAAGACAACCCAAAGTGTTTGTGTGTGTGTGTGTGTGTGTGAGACAGAGACCAAGACCAATGGATACAGGACTTGATGTGAGTAAGTGTGTTTTTTTATTCTGTACCTGTTCAAAGCTCTCACACCTGCTGTCTCATACATAAATGCCTGCAGGCCAAGCGTACACTCGTGTTGTGAAACCTGTGTGCCGAATACCTCCTTTCATCCGTCTCCATTCTCACACCTTCCATCCTGGTGCCTTTTTATCCCTCACTATCTGTATTCTGTCACTCCATCTTATTCACCCTGCCAGAATTTTAGAAATGGAACTGTTTTGGAGTTGAAATACTTTGTTCATTGCTTTGTTTTGCATACTCCAGGGTTTCTCTGTCAGGGTGAATGAGGGTATTAGGTCAAATAAAAACTTCAAAATGTCTGACATTATGGAATATGTGGAAAAATGTGCAAAATGGAGTAACAGAATATATACAGTATCTCACAAATGTGAGTACACCCTTTACATTTCAGTTACTATTTTAACTCAAGGGACAATTCAATAGAAATGAAACGTGGATATACAGCTTGCATAACATTATAGATTTAATGTCCTCTTTAAATAACTCAATATACAACCCTTTAATGTCAAAATAACTGGCAACAAAATTGAGTACACCCTCAGTGAGCATAACAGCTCTATGTCATGTAACCATGCAAAGCTACAAATACTATTCATCATGTTCATGTTTTTGTCTGCTTGACAGACCATACAAATTTGTGTATCTTGTTTTAGAGCAGTTAGAATTTGGTGCTTTAAGTACAATTCTCTTATACTGACCACTGGATGTTCAACATGGCACCTCATGGCAAAGAATTCTGAGGATTTGAGAATTAAAATTGTTGCCCTCCATTAGGATCACCTATATATAAATAAGAAGCTTGGTAACACCCTCAAACTGAGTTACAGTACAGTTGCCAGGGTCATACAAGGTTTTCCAAGACGGGTTCCCCTTGGAACAGGCCTCGCTAAGGTGGTGGTAGCATCATGGTCTGGGGCTGCATGAGTGCTGCTGGTACTGGGGAGCTGTGGTTCATTGAGGGAAACATGTATTCCACATTTGAAACATGACATTCTGAAACAGAACATGATGCACCGCCTTGAAATACTGGGCCGAATGGCAGTTTTCCAACACGAAAACAACCCCAAGCACACCGCCAAGGTGACAAGTGCCTGAAGATGAAGGTGATGAAGTAGCCAAGTATCCAGACATGAACCCTTTAAAGCACCTGTGGGGCATCCTCAAGGGGAAGGTGGAGAAGCGCCATGTGTCTAACATCAAGTAGCTCAGTGATGTCATTATGGAGAAGTGGAAGAGGATCCCAGCAATAACCTGTGCAGCTCTGGTGTATTCCAAGCCCAGAAGGATTAAGGGAGTGATAGATAACAATGGTTCTCACACAAAATATTGACACTTTGGACAGAGTTTTGACATGTTTACTTAGGGTGAACTTATGTTTTGTTGCCTGTTATTTTGACAATAATGGTTGTATATTGAGTTATTTTCAGAGGACAGTAAATCTATACTGCTAAACAAACTGCACATTGACTACTCTAAAATATATCCACGTTTCATTTTTATAGTATTGCCCCTTGGAAATAGATACTAACATGGTAGCCAAAATGTGAGGGGTGTACTCTCTTTTGCGAGATACTGTATAGTATCTCAAGGATCGCAAAACAGAATGGTGGAGAGGATATTTGTGTCAGAGATGCCAAAAGTACACACATCCCTCACTCAAGTAGAAGTACAGATACTCATTTTAAAAGACTTTGGTAAAAGTTGAAGTACTGACTACACTTTTTTACTCAAGTTAGGAAGTTTGGGCTCTATAATGCACTTAAGTGAAAAGAAGCATTTACTAATATTTGTTTTTGCATCACACTCGTAACTGGACCTCACATTATATTAATACTGTACATTGATTTAAAATAATTTTTAAATGTTGTTACCTAAGGAATGTATCCAGGCTGAACAAACACCATATAGAACACAAGCAGAGAAAAGATGATGATGATGATCAGGTGATGAATAATTGTTTACATCACTGACTACTTCTGTCTCCTCCACATTAACCACATCCTTCTTGTTGCCTTCTGCCTTGCTCGTTGTGGTTAAAAATATGCAATGACACGAAATGGGTTGATGGACAGAAAATGGCACACAAGTAGAAGAAAAAATATCGATCATGTCATCCAATAGATTAAAACTAAAGTTATGAGCCTGGTTTAAAAATGTAAAAAGTAGAAACTAAAGATATTTGTGTAAAAAAAAAATAAGTGAAAGTAAAAAGTCGAACAAATAAAACTGAAGTAAAGTACTGATACCAGAAAAATCTACTTAAGTGCAGTAATGAAGTATTTGTATTTCATTATGTCCCATCTCTGGTGTGTGTGCCTGTGTGTGTGTGTGTGTGTGTGTGTGTGTGTGTGTGTGTGTGTGTGTGTGTGTGTGTGTGTGTGTGTACTTAGAATGTGAAATTGGGAATAAAATTCTATTCTATTTTATTTTCATCTCCTGAGGAAACCATTAGGCCTGGGTATGTTGCACCTTGAAAACACATGGCCACATATTGCATCTCACACTGTTACAAGCATCAAAGACCCACAGTTTCTGCTACATCTGCTTTACTCAGCAGATCTCTCGCCCTCTTCTGTTTTCATGTTTTTTGACTACTAAAGGACGCACTGCGTAGAAAGATATTTTGGTTAAATGAAGACTTGCAACAGATGGTGTATCAATTGCTGCATATGTACCCAGAATTTAGAGATTTTTACACAAACCTTTTCATTTCAATGACTTTCAAAAACTCTGAAGAGCTAATGTAATGCAGAGTCAGAGGTGGGAAGTAACGAAGTACAAATACTTTGTTACTTTACTTAAGTAGATTTTTCGGGTATCATAAACACAATGAGTGTAATAGACTGTAGAAAGAACATTACTTATAATCACATTCCAGTGCTCATGTTAGTTCTCACTCTCCAGTGTTCTGTATTGCTTAAAGACCATGATCACATTCTTGATGTCAACCAAATGAGGATGTGTTCCTCTTTTGAGTCTGGTTCCTCTCAAGATTTCTTCCTCATAACATCTAAGGGAGTTTTTCCTTGCCACAGTCGCCACAGCTGCTCATCAGGGATAAATACACACCATTCACCTTCACTGTTGATTTCTGTAAAGCTGCTTTGAGACAATATCTGTTGTGAAAAGCGCTATAGAAATAAACTTGACTTGACTTCAGTATCTATAAACTTGACTTTTACTTCACTATCTATTTTTCAGACAACTTTTTACTTTCACTCATTAGATTTTTACACAAATATAGGATTGTTACTTTAGTTTGAATCTATTTGGTGACATGAATAATATTTTTTCTTCTCATTGTGCTCGGTTTTCAGCCTACCACTTTTTCAATCTACCACTGGTGCATCATTTCCTGGCTCTCACACACCACAGATGTAGGCTAGTTTACGTAGCCTACAATTAGCAAGGCAAAAGGCAACAATGAGTTTGTCTAATGTGGATGAGTCAGCAATGTAAACATGACTGGGAACAGAGACATTCCTGATCATCATCTTTTCTCTGCATGTGTTCTATATGGTGGATGTTTGGCCTAGATACATCCATTAGATAACAAAATTTGTAATTAGTTTTGTATTAATATATTAATAAGGGCTGTTGCATTAATAGCACGTTAAATCCTTCAACACAACAAAAAATATTTTTACACAGAAACATTTGTTTTATTAAAGCGGCAAGTCTGAAATCAGCACAAAAATCTGCCATGATGCACACGAAATCTAGCTGGCACGTTTTGTGGCATTTTTTTCTTCATAAGTGTATCACCTCCTCCTTCTTCCTCCGGTACCACCTCAATAACCATCCGTGTGGAAACATAGCAAAGGTTTCATTTGGTGTCATGAGGATTTACATAATTGAAATTTGTAAATGAAACTTAAACTTAAAAACATATTTAATCGTGAGTTAAATCATGACAATCATGCGATTAATCGCGATTAAATATTTTAGTTGATTGCCAGCCCTAACGATATGATGTGAGGTCCAGTTACCAGCATGACACTAAAACAGGTAGTATGCATTGGCTACATTTTTCTTACATTTACATTACATTTACATTTGCGGCATTCAGGAGACGCCCTTATCCAGAGCGACGTACAAACGTGCTTTAAATCTCTAGTAGTGAATAAATCTACACTGGTACGCAAGATTTATTAAATATAACTTGAATTCTACCAACTTGGAAAGTGCTAATTTAGGTATTTCAGGAAGAGGTAGGTCTTCAGTCTTCGCTAAAAGATAATCAGGGACTCTGCTGTACGGACATCTAGGGGAAGTACTTAAAAACATATCTGAGCCTAAACTTCTTAACTTTAACTTGAGTAAAAAAGTATAGTCAGTACTTCAACTTTTACCCGAGAATTTAATACCTGAGTATTTGTACTTCTACTTAAGTGAAGGATGTGTGTCCTTTTGTCACCTCTGTGCAGAGTACTCAAATTTCATATTATACGCACAACAATGGTTTGCTATTTACACCATAGCCACATAATATATTTATACATTTTTTTTAATTACAGTTCCATATGCCATGCAACCATGACAGCAGACATAGAGAATGGTTTAGTCTAACCTATCTTTATGAGCAATTATCACCTCTGCTTCCCTTCTATTGTTCACCTTTGCATGTTGCTGAATGACAAAATTCATTGGTGGTGGCAGGGGTTACGCACAGCTTGTGTGTCGCATGTTTGCTTGGGAGTGGAGCATGCAAAGTCAGTTCTCGAGGGAGCCGGCTGTGTTCACTGTGCTTGCATGTCTTTTCGCTCGCTCCGCTCCTGCTCGGCACTCTTCAAAGAGGGTCTGCGGTATGGAAGCAAAGGAGCTTATGGAGGTCGTAACGCTTGCCATTGCCAAGCTCAATATAACTTGGCCGGCGCCGGAGGTTGTGACACAAGTGTCAGAAAGCGCTCATATAATTTACTAGATGAGCGCTTTCTGACACCTGTGTCACAACCTCCGTGTTGGGGTCTTCTGTTTTTTTCCCGACCTGCACACTGAGATGTCCAGGTCATGGGTTAAACCTTTTTCAGCTCGCCCCTTTGCCCCCATTTCTACTGTGTATTCCCACATTATGGAGCAAAAAGAACATGGTTATGAGGCGAAGCCACAGGTTAAAAAGACACCTGTCAAATATCTCTCTCCCGGAATCGCCTCCTCCCTTAAGACCCCACATTACCCATGAAGCCCCTATGCAATTCATCAGCGCTCATTGGTAAAGCCTATTCCCGTTCTATGGCTGCCCTGGTGTCCACAGAGAGGACTGTCATCTTCAACAGGAAGGCATAGACGAAAAGGTCTGGACACTGGACTTTCTGGGGATCCAGCCATGAAGGGGCACGCCGCACCGCTCTATCTGGTGCCCACCCTGTCCCGGCCCCCTTAGAGACCTTGTCCGTTAACCCTGCCACCCACGGTGCTTCAGGACACAGCCAGCTCCAGCAAGCTCTTTCCTTGGTTTCCACCCAGCATCGTTGTGGTCCAGGAGATCTCGACATCCCTAGAACCCTCTCAGGGTGCTGCCCTGGCTCTAGTCACACCAGAGGTCAGTCTTGAGAGACTGATACCCCTGAGGCAATTTCTGGCAGCTTGGAAAGCTCTTCCTCTGGCTCTGGTCAAGGAACAGGAAGTAAACACTCTCCTGAGAAAGGAGGCCCTCCATTCCAGAAAGAAAGTCGACGTTCTACAGCCGGTACTTCATAGTTCCCAAAAAGGATGGAGGGTTGCGTCTAATCTTAGATCTACGTCAGCTGAACCGATCTCTCATGAGACAGAGGTTTAAGATGCTAACGCTCAACCAGGTCGTGCTTCAAATCAGATCCTAATACTGGTTTGTCTCGGTGGATCTAAAGGATGCGTACTTTCATGTATCCATTCTACCTTTTCACAGGAAGCTCTTAAGGTTCACTTTCGGGGCCGAAGCTTACTAATCCAAGGTTCTTCCATTTGGCCCTGCCCTTTCACCACGTACCTTCACAAAATGTTGATGCAGCTCTGGTTCCCCTGACGTCTAAGGGCATCCGCATTATCAACTACATCGACGATTGGTTGATCCTAGCTCAATCAAAGCAGTTGGCGGTCTAGCATCGAGATGTCGTTCTCACCCACATGAAGGCGTTGGGGTTATATATATATATATAAAAGATTTTAACTAGTCAGAAAGTATGTATTTTAAGAATGACAAGTATATTTTCCTAATGTAGTATTCAAAATGCTAACATTAATAGTATGAAAGGAAAACTGAGACAACAAAATCAGTGCATAACAAGCAAGCTTAAGTGGCCAGAAGGCTCTGCTAACCATACTGCTGCTCTTGGCTGCTATTTTCTGATCTTAGGAATTAATCACTGGTAGCTGATGTACTGTCTACAAATTCTGCTGTTTCTCAGTGAGGCGTTTAGTGCTATCTGTGAATCAAATGCTAAAGCAAGTGGCTGAAATTTCTTATGAGTTCATCCATTTCTTTGTGTCATATGCTAACACTTTCATGTACCACTTAGAGTTGATCCCTCTATTTTTCCTATATCATCGTTTAATTTTAAAGATTTAAACACACACACACACACACACACACACACACACACACACACACACACACACACACACACACACACAGAGTTATAAATCCATAAATTTATATGCAATATTCAGTGCTCAATGAAGAATAATTTGCTGTTAGTTATGATCCTGCCCTTTTAAGCCATGCACTTCAACATTGCATTATAAATAATATGACATATTAATGTAATACTGAGGTTTGTTTAAGTGTTGCATTAGCCAGCATTTATTCCGTCCAGAAGTAAATAAATAAATAAATCAGCATAAATGAGCTTGAATGAAATTACAGCATGCTATTAAATGTTGCTAATCAGCTGAACTCTGATCACTGGGTGTAAATGCTGAAACACGATCCGGTCTTGGTTATGAATTCCACCAATTACCCACCGAGTATGTGTTAATGAAGCCATTCGTTTGTGTTGCATAGGAATGAACAGGAGCAGGTGTTCATGATTTAGTTAACATTCGTATTTGTGGGGGAATAAAAAAATAAATAAATAAAAAAAACAATTCATGCACATGATAATTGTGGTGTTCAAATTATTAACAGTTTATTAATCTTAAAGTGTATGCTCTGCTAATCTTAGCAAACAAGTAAGCGCTTTGCGTGGATATTGCTGTAAGTAAGCTGTACAAAAGTGAAAAACATATTCATTAATGCTGGAATCTACACACAGACGCCCAATCCATTTAAGCCACAGGAACAAATGAAGCAGAAAAGAAGCAAAACCTTTTTGCAGAATGAACCAATGATGTGCAGTTTATTAGATACTTTTGCTAAGAATGAAGAAGACAAAGATAACACACCAGTTTGAGTGTGTGTTTTTCTCTGCTCTCATATTACACATTTTTATGCACACGTTTGGATATTGGAAGGTCCAGTTAAATGGAAACTATTAAAAGACACAGCACCGAAAATGTCTTATCCATGGATCCTTAGAGAGAACAAATGATACATGGTGATGTATCATTTTCTGATGAGACATCACCATGTGTTGTGTATAATGTACATCACTGGTTTGTGTATAATTTTAATTACAGGACTGCAAGCTTGGGCAAGATCCATTTGAAGTCCACTAAACACCTTTAGGATGAACTCAAACACCAACTGAACGCCTAAGCTCCTTAGCTACCAGGTAGTGCCTGATCTCACTAATGTCTCAGCCATGCTCCAAAATCTAGTGATAAACCTTCCCAGAAGACGTTAGCCTATTACATATATTACATAGAAAGAAAATTTCCAGAATAAGGCTTTACAATTATTCCTAAGAATTCAGTTCCTAAAAAGTTTTATTGGTCTACATTTATAACCAGAAGGGTGCGGTGCACTTGAACAATGCTCTTGACTTGACGTTGCTCCAGATGTTTGTTTTTGTTTGGTTCAATAGACTATAAAAGCCACTTATTTAACAGACTGAGCCCATTACATACTTCTTTTTGAGCAAATCCTTTATATTAGGTAGATGCAAAATGCTGAGATTGTACTGCTACAGAAGACAGTGCTGACATTCAGTTCTAGAATAAAAGTAATGATTCTGACAACTTCAGTTTAACAGCAAACACTCTGGTTTGGCAATTTATATATGCAAATCATGTAGGCATGCAAAAAAAAGACCTTAATATTTTAAGTGTGTGGGTGTGAGTTTGTATGTGGGGGAGTGGGAGGTCATGCATCTTTGTTTTTGGTTGTGTGTTTGAGGAAAGTTAACAGTTAATAATTTTATAGAAAATCTAGTCACAGATTTATTCCCGCGTAACCTATATGAATCCAGGGCAGAAAAAGATAATGAATGTAATCATTTCTATACAGCCAAGAAACAGAGAGAGAGCTATCAAGCCATAGTACACTATGTGTTATGCACATACCCTGTAGGGAGTGTGTATGTGTATAGCCCCCCACCAAAATGTTTAGCTCAGACAATAAATATACACACAACTCAGTGTTATCTAGAAGGATAGTAGTCGGTAGTTATCTAGAAAGTGGTAAGGCAAGGCAAAGGAAACTGAAAGGCATTAAATTATATATATATATAAAAAAAAACAAGATCAGATTAACAAGAATGAAAAGTCCATACACATGCTATCTCAGAGTAATAAATCAGTAAAATATCAAGAAATATGAGAAGTGAGAGCCTGCTATAAACAACAAATAGCAAAGTCACAAATATAGCAGACTGAAAAGCTGCAAAATGGGTCAAGACTGCTGTTAATTTAATGAAGGTGTAGTGAAATGGACAAGTCCTGTTGTAAAGTGCTATAAGATGCTGTAAAAGCTGTAAGAGGCTTCAATGCTAATCAGAGCTGGACTGTGGTGATAGATTAAGCACTTTGTCTATTTTATTCGCAGCTCTTTAATTTATAAATGGTCTAATTAAAAAGCAATAACATGCATCTATTGAAGAGAAAGAGTGAAGTGGATTCAGAAACTTTTACATGCTGGAGCAATTGGAGTTTCACAATAGCCCAAAGCTGCCTCTGTATTAGTGTCACAAATTGTAAGGCAAGTGGACTGTGCATGCGAGGAAAATCTTTAATAACAAATCCAAATCATGGTCCAGACAAGTAAAGGTCAAAAAGCATGGGAAACTTTGAATCACACTCCTAGGAAGGTCAAAACCTTTTAGACTGAGTAGATATAAATAGCTTAAATACCTTGACTCAGTGGAAATGACCAAAGACAAGGTGAAACACGTGTGCTAGTGTTGAGGTAAATAAGAAAGCGGTAAAGTCACTGCTGATTCTGAGCAGAATAATGTGACTACAATGTAACCTATTAAATCATAACAATAATCTGCATAGCTGCCTTTAAGTTAACAAAACACCTTCTGCATATAGTGTATGTCTAAAGGCCTCCTGCATGTAGTATATTAAATCCAGATAACTTACCCATACAGGTGGTAAAAAAAATTTAGCTTGTTATTAAATTGTTAAAAGTATATTTCTAGTGCCTTTGAGTTTATTAGAGCCATTGAGGTGGTTCGGTCATGTGCAGGGGAGGGGTACGGGAAATTTTGGTAGAAAAATGCTGAGGATGGCGCTACCAGGTAGGAGGAAAAGAGGAAGGGCCAAGTAAGAGGTCTATGGATTTTTTGAGCTAAATTGTGAAGGTGGTTGGTTTAAAAGAGGCAGATGTAGAGGACAGAGTGACATGGAGATGGATGATCTGCTGTGGCAACCCCTGAAAGAAGTAGAAGTTGAAGATGAGCCTGTATATTCTATTTTTTTTCTTCTGCAAATGTTTTTAGTAGCTTTTATAAAGTAGGTCAATAGGTTTTTTTAACACTTTATGTTAATCTGTTTCATAATTTATAAGCTAAGAAAACATCTAAAGAGATCGCTGAAACTACTAAAATTGGGTTAAGAACTGTCTGAGATGCGGCATCAGCAATGCTTTGGTAACGCTTCCATGTTTTCCACGCTCTGAATCACATGTGTAATCAGTCAAATGAAAAGCATGGTGTCACCAGCGGGGTGACTTTACGACCAGGAAGCTATAAACACACATGGAATAAAACCGGTGCTAACTTATGAAAATGGAAAAAGCGCTAAAGGGATGTAGGCAGTGTGGAATGGAGACATAGCGTCTCGTTCCCTCAGGGAACCACAGTTACATACGTAACCTAGAGATGTTCCCTTTTTCGGAACTTGATCTGCAATAACGACGCTTTGGGAACTAGAGTCCAATCACGCCAGACGGACCAATCCCTGGCTAGTGTGGATGGGCACAGCTAGGTTGAAGGACTGAGGGGCAAGGAGGGGCACTAAGGTCAAGGCTATAACCTGAACAAAGGTCAGCGGGATGGAACACCCCACAGCATTGCAAATGTTTTGGAGAAAAACAAAGCCTTAGAGGCTGCCACACTTCGAGTAGTGTGAGCTCTGACCCTAAAAGGAGTGGGTAGACAAGAGGGACTGATAGGAGGATAAAATAGCATCCACAATCCACCTGCTAAGCATTTGTTTACAGGGAGACCATTCCTGGGAGGGCCATAGCAGAGAAACAGCTGCTCCAACATTTCTGTTCTGTGGACATATGTGTCCAGTACTTGAACTGGACACAGTCGTTTAGCTTCTCCTGCTCTGGGGCTTGAAAGCGAGGAGGAAAGAAAGCCTAGAGCATACCAGGTTGTGGAATGATGGAGGGTACCTAGGAAACATACCCATGTCTAGGGTAGTGCAAGGCAGTGATCATGCCTAAAGTGAACTCCACAGAAGAAGGGGGCACAGAGAGAGCTTGAAGGTCTCCTACTCTTTTGAAAAAGCCAAGAGGAACACAGGCTTGACTGTGAGAAAGCTTAAAGGCACCTAGTTCAATAGCTCAAAATGAGGCAAAGACAGAGTCACCAAGACCATGGCCAATTCCAATGCAGCAAAGATCCCAATGGGTTCTTACCCAGCGACTGCCCCAGGAGAGGGGCATGATAAGTTGCAATGGTGAACGCATAAAAACCTCCAGGGTGGAAGCAGCTCACCTCTTGGCAAATTGTTCTTTAATGAATTCAAGTACTGAGCCGATAGGCAGTTGACACAGGCAGAGCTTCCACAGCTCTGCGCAGGGGTGACATACTGTGAGAAAAATCTTCCAGGGAGGGAGTTTAAGAAGGGCTACCAGGTCCAGCCACCATGGGGCCACCAGGAGAAGTCTCCAGCGAACTCTCTCCAGAACTTCCGGGAGCAGTTTGACAGGGGAAAAGGCGACAGACCGCAGTCTCTAGAGGGGCTGGGGTGTAAGGGAGAACCAGAGGGAACAGTGCGATGTCTCTTGAGTCACAAGCAGGTCCACCTGTGCTCTGTAAACTCTCTCCCCAAATTTGCTCCACCACCTCAGTGTGGAGACGCCATTCCCCTGGCCTCGGCCCTTGTCTCAGAAAGTCGTCTGCTCCCTTGTTTAAGTGGCCTGGGATATATGCTGCCATCAAGGAGAGCAGCTTCCCCTGGCCCCACAGGAGGATCTGACATGCCAGCTTGTACAGGAGGCAAGATCGCAGATCTCTGTTGTGGTTGTTGTAGAAAGCCACTGCTGTCTTTTTCATATAGACCAACACATGGTGGCCCTTGAGGTCTGGAAGAAAAAGCTGCAATTCTTAAAACACAGCAAGCATCTCTATGCAAATATATGCTGTGTGTGATGGGACCTTCCCCAGAGACTTTGGGTGGAGCAGACACTTATTATTGCTCTCCAGCCCGTGAGGGATGCATTTGTTGCAAGCGTTACATGATTACTCCTGAGGTCAACAACCATCTCTTTAGGTTTGTCGACGTTCAGAGACAGGTTGTTGGCTCCCACCAGGCTGTTAACCGTTGCACCTCCTCTCTGTATGCTGACTCGTCGTTCTTGCTGATGAGACCCACCACGGTCCTGTCATTAGCAAACTTGATGATATAATTCGAGCTGTGCATTGGTGCACAGTCGTGAGTCAGCAGAGTGAACAGCAGTGGCCTGAGCACACAGCCCTGAGGGGCTCCAGTGCTCAGTGTGGTGGTGCTGGAGATGCTGTTCCGAATCCGTACTGACTGAGGTCTCTCATTCAGGAAGTCCAGGATCCAGTTGCAGAGGGAGGTGTTTAGGCCCAGTAGGCTCAGATTCTGAACTGAAGTCTATGAACAGCATCCTTACATAAGAGTCCTTGTTATCATGATGGGTGAGGGCCAAATGGAGGGTTGTGGAAATGGAAGCGTCCGTGGAGCGGTTTGGACGATACTGGAGCGGTTTGGATGATACCTAGTGTGCCTAGAGCCGGAGCTAAGCCCTGGTGCAGCTCTGGGGGCCTCCGTCCAAGTCTGCTGCAGTACCGGGCAGAAATGGGAAGGGCATTCACTGGAGCTGGCTGTGCCCTGAAGCATTGAATGTGGCAGGTTTAACAGACCAGCTCGCTAGACAGATGGCTGCATAAAAGTATGCATCCTTCAGATCTATCGTGACAAACCAGTCCTCAGACCTGATTTGAGACACGACCTTATTCATGCTCAGCATCTTAAACCTGAGTCTCAAAGGTGAGCAGTTCAGCTGATGTAGATCAGTCTAGGACGCAACCCTCCATCCTTTTTGGGAACTATAAAGTACCGGCTGTAGAACCTGGGCTCTCTGTCTGATGAAGGGTCCACCTCAATGGCCTTCTTCCTCATTAAAGTATCTACTTCTTGTTCTATGACCAGAGCCTATTTGGACCCCACCATGGTGGGGCAGACCCTGTTGAGTCAGGGCGGACGAGACCGGAACTAAATCGACTAGCCTCTGTGTACAGTGCGCAGAACCCCCGAGACACATCTGGCAGAACCAGTCTCTTGTTCAGTTCTTCTGAACATCATAAGAGGACGCTGGACTCAGCCAGTGAGAAGGGAGAAAGAGTCAAGCCCGTATTTAATCACCCAAGGCAAACGCTTGGTGATAGTGGGGCCAGAACTGCGAGGAGCGGGAGCAAAGAGTGCTCTCCGGGAGTGGAATGTATGCGTGCGTTTTGCAGCAATGTGAGCAGCCGGCTCTCTCAAAAGCCGACTGAGCAGGCTCCACTCCCAAGCAAGCGACACACAAACTGTGCTTGCTATCCATTTATAAAAAATTGTACCTTACCCTTTTGCACCTTAACTTCTTGTAGAACACACACACAGCGATTTCTAAACAAACGGAAGCTAGCGCCAGTTTCACTCCATGTGTATAGCTTTATAGCTTTCTAGTCATGACGTTACCCCGCTGGTGATGCCGCCCTTTCTATTGAACTAATTACATAAGTGATTCAGAGCGTGAACAATGCAGAAGCGTTCCCAAAGCTTTGTTGACGCAGCTCGAATTCCTGAAAGGGAACTGTATTTTAATGTAAAGATCATCCAACTTTGGCTTTCCTTGCACCTGTTGACTGTCCTCTGCCCCGGACTCTTGTTCTCTAACACAATCTCCTGTAAAATCTGTAGTGCAATCTCATGTGACAATGTCTGAACTGTTTGGAGCAAAGCCCTGCCTTATTGCTCATTGAGCTCAGACACTCACATCTCTTATGTCTCATCGATCATGCTGTGACCGCAGAAAGTCAGACAGCTAAAGAGGAAAAATTAACCTCTGGCTTAGATTTTCTACTCTCTAGTTTTCTTTGTTTGCTTTTATACTTCTTTGCTGACCAACCCTCATGACTACTCACAGATAAGGAAAGGATTATTTTTACTGCCACAAGCAGCACAATGTAGTTCTAAATATTTTCTTTGAGCAACAAATATAATGCCCTGGCTTATTAACTAACTTGCTTGCAAGGTAACTAGTGCTGAATTCTAACTAGTATGCAGAGTAGATAATAAAGTAATTTACTGTTACTGTATGTGAACAAATCATGCACATATCTAGGACAGTAAATAAGCAAACATTGAATATTACAAAAAAGTGGTAGCAAACCTAATACTAATACTAAAATATTATGCTAAATACAGACTATTAACTATTATTAAAGACTTTCATCATTTTTAGCTTTACCGCCTTTTAAAAAAAATAATAAAAATAAAATTTGATTAGCATCAGTTTATGCATCTTTACATCAGTCAGCAAAAATATAAAAAAAATGAAATAAATGACCTAAAAAAACTAAATGTCAATAAATTTTCTTCTTAATATTTTATTTAAATGATGTATGGGACCCATAAAACCAGCATTCTGCTGTGTGGCAGTACTGGTTAATGGCACCTTATTCAAACTTGTGTTTGTGTAGGTGTTATTCAAAGTGCTTCGTTTGTGTTGAATGTGTGACTAATATTTTTCCTGGTAGTGCTATTACACGTCATGCTATAATTGCTGGAAGATCAGGTGGCAATGATAAAACGCCATGAAAAGGGTGAAATAGATGCCCTCAGAGTTCATCCTTTTGTATAAGCAACTTATTGTATTAGCAGCACCATAGAGTTGCTCATACAGTTTATGGGGTGCACAGGTTATTTTATAAATGGTTTATTCAACATTGCGAGTCTTTGAATGACTTTATGCGAAATGTATATATTAGGGCTGTCAATCAATTAAAATATTGAATCAGGATTAATTGTCTTGAGTTAACTCTTAATTAATCACAAATTAATTTGTATGGAAATGTATGTTTAATTTTAGTAAAATCATACTTAACATAGAGCATGAAGACAAAATATTCTTGTAAATGTTTTAAAGTATTTATTGTGTGTTAAATTATGTAAATCAACAGGACATCAAAATAGAACTTTTGCTATGTTTCCAGTAGGACGGTTTCAATTGCCGTCTATGTGCATCATGAAGGTTTAAGAAAGTTTATTGTGAATAAATGTTTTGTTAAAGGTTTTAATTTCACCTAATTTATTTATTTATATTTTTATTAAAAACGATCTAACAGAGTAGTGCCCTGCATTAACCACGCATTAATATTAGTGCTGTTATAATGTATTTGCTTTAACTCGCTATTAACGTGTTACTTTGGACAGCCCTAGTTTCTATGATTATATCTAGAAAGTTTCTAAATTCATGCTTCTTTTCCTTGACAAGAAAACGTTTTACATTTAATGATCTTAACTCCTGCATTTCTCTTCACACAAAAATGTATGGTATTCCATATACTGTTTTTTAAATACATTTTTTTACTATTTTTACTAGATTTTGATATAGTTGTTTTATAGTTTTTGTGACCATAAATTTTAAAAAGGCCCCACAATTGTCTAAAACAAACAAAAAATAAAATGTTGGTTTTGTCATCACAAGATCACAACATCTGTGTGCTCAGGTACAGTATGAAGAAGATTTCACTTTGTCTTACTCTGTCCTGTGATGCAGCACACACAGCAGTTTGAATAGATACAGCTGGCTGGCTTCACATGTCTCAGAGGATGCATATGCCATGTGATAGGCAAGAGCTGGAAAATTGGGAGGAATTGAAAGTGCTGGATAAAAAAAGGTGCTACATTCAATCTGATTTAAACCTATTAAATCAAAGAGTTTTCTTTTTTAGATTTAGGTTTTCTCTGCCTCTAACCCTTTATGATATTTTGAACGTAAATTGGATTTGATTGCAGTGTTTTGTGGACAATATCTTTTTTTGACATCTGGCAACATGTTGATTAAATTTTTTGCAAGACAAAGGTTCATCTGAAAAACATTCTTTGAGCTAATAAAGCAGAACAGCAGCCCTTGGACAGGAAGCAAGGATTCCCTTAAGGGTATATGGCAGGGACAAATCTTTCAATAAAAAAATAATAAAATAAAAAATGCATACTGGAATGAGGAACAAAGGTATGTCCCAGAGGGAGAGATACTTAAAGATAGAAAGAAAAAGTGCGAGACAAACTCAAGTCCTATATATCACACCTGCACCACCTCGGCATTTTGCTGCCAAGTGAGGAGTTACAGACGTGAAAAAGTGCAAGGTCTGAGGCCAAGAAGTCTGAGACACTCGCTAATGAACCGACAAACCCACACCTCGAACTGACACCAGCCCACACACAGCACACACCTAATGCACTTGGATGAGAAATCTTTTTCTGCAGCTCTACATGTTACATGAAGGCAAAATAGTCCCATGCATATGTCTATATGGATGGTATGATTGCAAAAAAACAAAAATAAAAATACTGAGATGATGAGCAATTGCCCTAAAGCTAGCATCATTATCTCTGCTCTGCTTTAGAGCCTACTGTGTAATGCATACTTGTACATCAACAAAATTATCCATTACCTCACCAAAAGCAGTGTTAGACTTCCAGATTTATATTAAAAATATATTATTTAAATAATCTATTAGCCTATGAAAATAAATGCTTTATTATTAACTTTAGTAGGATCATCTAAACATGTGGACTGGGCAAATTTATCCCCGCAATGTACAAAAGTAGAACATTGTTTCTATGTTCTATTGTAAGTGGTAGCCCAGTGTGTAAGATGTTGGATTTTGGATTAGAAAGTTAAAATCCCAGCACCTCCAAACTGCCACTTCTGGGCCCTAGTGCCACGCCCTTAACCCTCAACGGTTCAGTTGTATAAATGAGATAACTAAGTCGCTCTGGATAAAATACTATCATTGTAAATGCAAACATTGTAGCTCATTGTCAGGGTTTGAATGTTGACCATTGTGTGGTGCTCAACACTGTTGTAAAAAGTAGTTATTGGAATAAACAAAGCTTCCTGTCAGATAAACATGCTCTTCTCATCCCTGAGGACGCAATAAAGAAGAGATCAATTCAATATCAGCAATGACAACATTTTTGTCATGGTGCCCCATTTTATTATAAAAGGCCACCAGACAGTTACTTGTTTTAGACCAACGGTTTTCAAATACAGCTGTGGGAACTTACTGTCCTACACAGATTTGTATGAAGGTGTAGCAAATTAGATTATCTGGAGCTGGTTTGTTGACGCAACATTTAAGAAACCACATTTAAGAAACCACAAAATGTCCTGCTATAACTATATTTAATTAAAGAACTAATACATCTTAGTTTTCCAAACAACTTGAAATATAGGAATATAAACAGACTATGTAACATGTCCTTGGCCATTACTGGAGTTTGACACTACTTACCACCCCCTTCCCCCATAAATATATTGTGTTATGTTTTGCTTTCACTTAGATCATATGATAAAATATCTATTTGGCATAATCTCTATATAGTTTCTTCTCTTTCAGTTTCAAACAAAAAGACAAATTGTCTTTTGATTATTTCAAATGTGGTTTTAATTTTAATACTGCAAAAAGACTTCTCCTAGCTCATGGTCCCCATAGATGATGATGAAATAGTGCTATGTCCTCCAAGCGAACAAAGTAATTTGAAGACAGTAATATCGGAAAAGCCATTCCGCAAAATGATGGAAAGTTTTTTTAAAAATGCCCTTCATTTTCAGCTGCCATAAAACTAACATTTCGAGTTGGGTAAAACTAGTGTCCCTTATAACCTTAGACCAGAGTTACTAAAATATATGGCACCAGTCTGTGCTTAAATTATTCAGTGTAGTTCTCACTGCAGGATGCTCTCCTGAACTCAGAAATATAGGGTCGATATCACCAATTCACAAGAGTGCAGAGAAACTGGAAACCAACAGCTAAAGTCTGTGTGTGTGTGTGTGTGTGTGTGTGTGTGTGTGTGTGTGTGTGTGTGTGTTCCTGCAGTTTTATCAATACCCGAGTATGTGCCTTTTCTAATTACACACAGCGTCTTACAGAGAAATTCAATTAGTTTTCTTTCAAATCATAGAGCCATAAAATCGTATTGATTGCATTTACACACCTTAATGAACAAATATATTCACTAAGCTAAGGAAACAGCAAGAAAACCAAAAAATGTGCATGCTTTATTGATTTTAAAACCATTTCATTCTATTTTGCCATGAAACGCTCTATTACAAAAGAAAACAAAGAGAACAAAGAGCACACTTGCTCTACTAAAATAAGCACGCATAAGCTAAAGTAGAATCTATAGTATATAGTTTATGCTGAAGCTAAACTAGTAAAGCTAAGCTTACTACTCCATAAAAGATGTAAAAATAGGGCTAGAACAGAAAAAGTTAATATTTGGACTGCAAAGGCCTAAAATGAATCACCTGAAAACTGAAGTACAGATTTCTGATCACCTGAACTGAAGAACAGACACCACAAGCATAACCCCAGAGGTTTCAACAAATATTTTTTAGTCTCTTAAAAGGTGCAACAAAATCACAAAGTGCTGTAATTCCAAATCTGCTGATGTAATTTGGATTAATTTAATTTATTTGCTAGCGAACTTCACGAATATTTATAAATCTGTAGTTGTAGAGTCCAATGAAGAATTCAAACTGAATAATGAATCGAATTTACATAGAATATGCAACAATTGTGTTAAAATAAATATCTAATACTATTTTAAAACTTTTTAACCTTAGTTATCTTTAAAATGTTTTTTTTTTTGCAAGGTTAAAGTTTGTTTTACTGCCAGTTGAGCTGTTGTCTTTTTGATGGTTGAAATACCAAAGGTTACTAACTATACTAGAAGTGCAGTTTTATAGCAGGTTATCTGTTTATAAAAGCAGTTTTAAGCCTAAAACCACACATTTGTATTTTGTTTTATTTAAACATCCAGCACTAGAAGCTATAGTAATTTTATAAATATCATGTATAGTATTCTAGCTTATAGAGTTAATGTAACTTCTTGAGGTAAATTTTGAAGAAAATCTTAATTAAGATATTCTAATGTTTTTCCTTGCCACGGTTTTACACTTATAAAGAACATCTAATTCATTTTTATCACCACATTCTCTGTGTAAAGCTGCTTTGAGACAATGTTCATTGTTAAAAGTGCTATACAAATAAAAATGAAATGAATTGAATTGAATTGAATTAATGATTTTTAAAGTGCATTATCCTGAAATCAGCTCTTTCTTTTCAATCATTTGAAGAAATGCAAAATCTAGAATCCTTTTTCTGGAGACCTCATATAAAACTCGAAAATTTATTAGTCTCTAGTTCATGGCAGTCATAAAAAAGAAAGTCTACACTGTCACTTTATTATCTGACCTACTCTACAGCGATAGCTATTAGCATTTTACAGTCAATACGATTTTTGCAGCACTATTCACTTAAAAATATAGTGTAGGTGAACCTCGTTGTAATGTGCAGGTTGATGAAGTGAGATAGCAGGGCGTAAAAATCAGCATCTGTGTTATTGTGGGTTATTGAACTCATCATCATAGGAGTGGGATAGAACACAAGCAGGCAGCTTGAAGGAATCCATAATCACCTGGCAAGAACAAAAACGACTGGGAAATAAAAAAAAAATCTGAATATCATTACAATACAGAAAATAATTTTGCCGTAAAAAATACAAAAACAGACAAACTAATTAAAGTCTAAACACTGAACAGGTTTGCACATTAGAAAAGATAACAGTGACCGGATAGGGGTGAAGACAACGCAACCAAAACATAGGAACATGGAGTAAGAGTAACAACGGCTATCTTCTGCTCATTAGGTAGAAAATCTTTTTTTTTTTTTGCACAGAGTTTCAGGTGAAGTGGTTGCAGGCAATGACACAATCCCCCGATAAGCAGCATTACATTTAATGAGAACCCCATCAATCTCATCTGAATGATCTGCAAACGCCTAGAGCCAGTGATCAATGCTCATCCTCACTGTGCCAGGCTCTGCTCATTATCATCTTTATCATCATTGACAGGAAATGAGAGATCTGTATAAACCACTATCAGTGCTGAGCACCTGGGTGCTGTGTCTGCTCTCCATGTGCCAGACTGCCCCCCCCATGGGAACACTTCACTGTCCATTACACAAGGCAGACCTTAGGCTTGCTCTGTCTAATTCTTTGCTACAGTGAACACAAAAAGTCCACACATCCTTAAGAAAAATCACATAAGTTTCTTTTCTACCTTTATGGTAATATACTGTAGCAACCAAATCAAATATCAATGTGTAAAATGACTGACTGAAAAAGTGCCGCAATTTTCTTTTTGTTTTTAGCGTTTATTACAAAAAAAAAAATCCCTGCAGTTTTAACAAGGCGATGCACATTTTTAAATGGTAATTTCAACATAATCATGATAGTTATGATCATGATAATTTTTTATTGTGGCAATTGCATTATTATTATGAGTAGAAGTAGTAAAAAAATCATTTACTTTATATAGCAAGATGAGTCAACAGCAGTAATAATGATTACGTTGACAATTATGACTATCAGATAATATTATTATTATTATGGCTGTATAAACATTTACTGTACCTGGGGCTTGTATTCACTGAACGTATTCAGTACTAGATAATTCCATTTAAATTTTGTTTGTATAGAAAGCATTTGTGAAAGGTATTTCTATGTTTGTACATGTTCACACACATGCACACACGATAAGCACTAGAAGAGGTTTTCTGATTTTCCTTAATCGATTATTTTAATTGTTAAATATAAAATAGTAATAACATATGAAACACTTTGCATTTGAATTGAATGGTTTTCTGTGTCAGGGTGTAGATTAATTTCAGACACCATGTTTAGTTTTTTTTGTTTTTTTTATCAATCACAGCTTATCATGGCTTATATTTTGTGCTCCAGTGCTCCATGTTACACATGTGGGGAAAATAGACTCAGGCAGCAGATCTCATCACAAAACAGGTTACAAAGCAATACCAGAGGAGAAATAAATGCTATGATGCACCCGCATGCTGATAAGCACTGTTGTATCTTGGGTTTATTACATGTAAGCTGTTGAGCAGTCCACAAATAATACACATGACTATATAAACTGCTTAAAGCTCAACTCCTATTCACATAACCACACACACACAGATAGAGAGGATGTATTTTCTATTAAATGTCACTACAGCTGTGAGCTGAATGAGCTTCTCAGCTGTCTAAGTGTATTACACATCTCAGTGTATTACTCACAACGCTGTATGTGTGTGATTGTGTGTGTCAGTAAGAAAGGCCAAATGCATATGAGAAAAAATTATTCTATACTGGGGAGTGTGTGTGTGTGTGTGTGTGTGTGTGTGTGTGTGTGTGTGTGTGATATGGTGAAGAAAAACAGTATCACGTATATAATCCATCTACAAGCTTCAAATATCAGCATCATTGCCGCTAGACTTCGTCCTGTAGCAGTGATGCAATCAATCAACTGCATCAAATATCATCCAGAGCCGTCGCTTCAGGATATTTGCCCTCTCTCTTTCTCTCATACACACGCTATTAATCTTTCCTCTCTCTCACACACTATTCCACTCTCTCTCATTCCCCTTTCAAATGCATAGAAATAAAGGAACCTGCGCTTCAGCCAGACAGTAATATGCGTAAAGTGCACTACATAATATGCGAGAAGTGCACTACCATTACTCCAATAAACGCGTCACTCCAGATTTAACCATATTCTGCTAAATGTAGCATAGGAGAATGTCAATCTCTTTGAGAGAAAAAATGCTATTGTGTGCATGAATGTGCCTGTCACAGATACTAGATGAATGAGCAAAACGACTGTGGATCAAAATCTGCAAAAACACAAGTCATCATACTAAAACTGCATATTTTTCGTGTCTTCGTGACAACTGATACAAAAGGTAAATTGGGACAGAGGGCTTTACAGTATGCATACAGTATTAAAAGGTATGGCGATATTTAATTTCTTCTCATATTTGTTTAAAAACTTTACATTTTCATTAAAATGCACAATTATGAGTCAAACGCGCAACCCTCTGACAAAGTGTATAAGTGCATAGCGTCAGCCATAAACAATGCAAAATAATCATTTTTTATTTCATCCGCACATGTTAACATGCAGATTTGTATACTAATATTTAACTGTACAAGAATGCTCTGTAGCTATTAGTCATCGTTAGAGTCTTAAACTGATTTTTATTTTGTTAACTCACTTGAACGTGGGGGCAATGGGTCGAGCTTCAGTTTCTAAATGGAGGGTGGAGCAAGAAGAATTGAGAAGTAAGGATCACATACCTGTGTGTAGGTTTATTAATGACTGAATGAATGCTTCTCTTTTCTGCTGTTCCAAATAGCCATACTGGTGCAAAAATATCTATAAAATTATATATTGTGCCTATCCAAAATAACAACAAGCTGGCATTAAAGGGTTAAAAGTCTGTGTTTTATTTTAATCCTCTAAAGCTGTGCATGTAAATCACGAACATGAATGATGCACTGGTCTCACTATACTCACTCTGAGAGATTGAAACATACAGTATGACAGAGCTGAGAAAGAGTCGCATTGCCTTAATGAAGAAGAAATACTTACACTAAAGCAGAATACTGCAAGGTGCATTTTTGGCTGTATTCCATTCACGTACTATGAGAAGGGCTACATTTTATTTGGCATATTCTAAAACTGCTGCCAAACAGCCCTGACTGAATTAGTGTACAGGCTCGACACGACAAGTTAAAGCAATTCTGGAACATACAACGTAGGTTATATTATTGGCTTGTGGAAGAACTATTCAGTAAACATTAGAATACAGAATAATGTTGGGGTGAGGAATAATAAGAGGAGAAAGTGGAAAAGTAAAAGCAATAGGTCTGAGTCAATGTTGATGGAGCAACATCCAGGAAGCCATGTTTTTTTTTTTTTATATCAAATTGGAATTACATCTCTTCTACTGGCCTCCCATGCTGGGAAACAGTCCAAAATAAAAATGGGTTTTTCTGATTATTTTGGGGGTGGCAATGATCACTTACATCGCCATTCAGAGACAGGCATTAAGTTGGTTTAAAACCTACCTGTCTGATCGTTACCATTTTGTAGATTAAAATGGATAACTATCCAGGCCAATGCAAGCAAATTATTAGATTAGATTAAACTTTATTGTCATTACACATGTACAAGTAAAAGGCAACGAAATGTAGTTTGGGTCTAACCAGAGTGCAATACCAGCAAGTGCAGGATATACAGTTATAGGCAGCCACATGGGTCAGCCATGCTGTGAGCCTGGAGCAAAACCTTTAGGTACAGATCAATGTACTTCAGCTTTATGACATTAATTATTACAGTATTACTGTCTCTGTTAATCATGTTTATGAAATGTTATTAATGAGAAGGGGATAAGAAAAAAGAGAGAAAGGAACAGTGAGATTTGCTAAACAGATGGGGGAAAATTGGAAAGCAGTAAGCATGGTAAAGGTTTGCACCATAAAATAGTAGCAAGGGAAAACAACAGCTGCACAGGAAATCTAAAAGAATTATAGGTCAGGGTGAGGCTAAGCCCAAATCTGTACTAAATAAAAGGTCAGTAGAGGATAATTAGACCCACACGCATCCAATGGCAATGGTACAATGGGGTAAGATCGCAATACCTCATTCTTACTGTGGGCAGTTTCTAGCAGACATAATGAAAAAAATAAAGCCTATAACTGCTTCAAACAGCAATGATGTTTATGGCCATATTTCTTGAAGCAGTTTCTTATATTATAATAAAAGCTAGGCTGATAGATGCACAGAGAATGCTAGTGAGTCAGTATTTACTGTCACAAACCAGTTTTCCTTGATCAACTGGTCCAGTTTTTTATAACCATCTTAAAATTAATATATAAGGTCATATAGATCAATATCATTTGGCACTTTCATGATGAAATGTTTGTTATTTGGTGTATACCATATGAAGAAAAGTTTGTGGACCCCTGACCATAAGATTCGTATGTGCTTTATGTGTGCCATCAACAACCTGCATCACTCGCACCCAACTACCTGTCATTAAGCACCTTCACCACAGCAGATGTCTGCACAGAGCTCACAACATCATCAAGGACTATTTACCTCTCAGTCACAAACTGTTTAACCTCCTTCCATCAAGAAGGGGATACAGGAGCATATGCACCAGAACCAGCAGGTTCAGGGCCATCTTTTTCCTATTCAGCATCACCCTACTGAATCCTACACTACACCGTTAGATCACTGTATAAACACTGTATATAACTTCTGTACAATTATACATACAATGTACAATTTGCATATTGTATTTTTTATACTACTCATTTTCTAAATATATTGTGCCTTACATACATCTGCACTATTTATGTATATATCTATATCTATATCTATACACACACATATGAATGTGAAATTTTTATTCAGCTTGCACATTTTAAGATTGGTGGATGAACCACTGTAAACACGAAGAATACGCACTGTGGACGTGTCTCCGTTTATTCAGGTCTGTGCGGCAGTAATGGCGAGTCGAGGCGAGAGCAGGAAGAGTTTCTCAAAGTTGAAATATGCTCATTATTTTACTTTAGTTGAGTATAAAGACAAAAAAGTTTCAGTCAAATGTAAGCTGTGTCTTTCTGGTTAGAAGGTAGTATCTACTGCGATAAACAGCAACTCCAATCTGTTGAAACACCTCTAGAAACTCCATGCCTGAGGAGCTAGTAGCTAGAAGCTCACCCGGTGTTCTGTTCTACATTGTTGATAGTTTTCATACTTAAGCTGTGAAAGGAACATTTTTAAGAGCTCAACACAACAGCTTTTATGATGCAGAAGCCACTTTTGTTTTTGATTCTAAATATATTATTCAGCTTGTTTTGTTATTTATTTCAGAAATTCTTGTGATATATTCACTTTTTAAATGAAGTTACTAGAAACTAGTAGCACAACACACACACACACACACACACACACACATATGTATATATATATACACAGGGAGTGCAGAATTATTAGGCAAATGAGTATTTTGACCACATCATCCTCGTTATGCATGTTGTCTTACTCCAAGCTGTATAGGCTGGAAAGCCTACTACCAATTAAGCATATTAGGTGATGTGCATCTCTGTAATGAGAAGGGGTGTGGTCTAATGACATCAACACCCTATATCAGGTGTGCATAATTATTAGGCAACTTCCTTTCCTTTGGCAAAATGGGTCAAAAGAAGGACTTGACAGGCTCAGAAAAGTCAAAAATAGTGAGATATATTGCAGAGGGATGCAGCAGTCTTAAAATAGCCAAGCTTCTGAAGCGTGATCATCGAACAATCAAGCGTTTCATTCAAAATAGTCAACAGGGTCGCAAGAAGCGTGTGGAAAAACCAAGGCGCAAAATAACTGCCCGTGAACTGAGAAAAGTCAAGCGTGCAGCTGCCAAGAATTCTGCACTCCCTGTATATATATATATATATATATATGTGTGTGTGTGTGTGTGTGTGTTGTGCTACTAGTTGTGCTACTACATATACTACATATCTATCTGCACTTGTTTATTTGCAAAATCTATTATTCTCTCGTAAAAAATGTACGGAAATATCACACTGTGTGTGGAAAGAAGGGATCAGGGGATTCTTAAGTCTAAATGTGTGGTATTCAGGTACAGTTGCATCCTAGTACTTGGCACCACCATGAAGTTAATTATGTTTAAACACTTTGCCAAATGGAAACCTTTGTTTAAAAGTCAATAAAGACGAGACATGAGATTTGCTTGGCCTGGGCATCTGGGGTTCCTGATCTGTCCACTCCTGAATAGAATATTTTCTTCACTGCCATTGTGCATCAACTTCCTACACTTCAGATTCAGTATTTGGATAGCAGCCACTATTATGAGAATGACATTATGTTTGAAAGCTAATGGCAGATGCATAATGATGAACTTAATGAATAATTGTCATAGTGACCAAACATTGTTAACAGTAAACTAGGAATTTGAGAATGATTTGTGCTGTGTTGTTAAAATCTGGAAGGCACTGAATGTGCAAGATTTTTGCTGTGACAAAGCGACACAAAGCACCAGTGTCCACCACTGATTGCACTCAGCAGACAGGTGTCCCTTTGAGCTGTTTAACACAAACACTGACTCCAATTGCAATGACACCAGTCGCTTAGCCTCGCGCGCTGCAGCGTTTTGCTAATCCCGCAGCTCAAGTGAAGCACAATGGAACTGCTGTCGCTCCAATAGAGGACCCATCGGCAAAAAAACCCCCAAAAAAACGAGAACTTGTTCCAAAATGCCGACAAAAATTCAATGCTTGGAAGATATTAATTCCCCAGTCTGCTTTTTCCGTATGACCAAACGTCAGATTATACTCAGCAATCTAAAAGCATTAAAACACAATGCACTACATTTAATGTAAAGACATGCCGCAAATGTGTGGAATGTCTGAATCATTTAATTTTCTTTAGTTTTTTTTCTTGAAGAACCTAGAAGCCCGCCAGCACGATCCACATTTTCCAATCGAGGCTAGACAAGATGGAGTTGGTCGGATTTAATTAGGAATAAAACAGATCAATATATTATCGAATTTCTGTCTGGTAGTGTGCGAATACAAACACCATCTTGAAGGTAATCCCACATGTGCAATTACCTATTGCATATCAATTGTGCTTTAATTCTACCAATAGTGAATGTGATGCAGCCTAATCAAGATTAACTGAATCTTGGTTGGAGTGCTACTTGCTTGGGGCTGGTATGATTGCGCAGGGGGGAAAGGGATGCCTGGGGGTCATAAATTATGTGTTGGAGATTAAATGGGTACATTAAACGTGTCATTTTGTAAAACAAACCATTTAATAAATGAATGAATAAATAAATAATACATACAAATAAATAGATACAGTAATCCCTGTTTGTCGCAGTGGTTACATTCCAAAACCGCACGGAAAACGCGATAGACGGACGCCACCCCAAAAATGCTATTTTACAGTACTGTACTGTATTAATATTTTACTTTATTTTATAATGAATAATTATATTTGTATGAATAAATCTCATTATTTTAACATAAATCTCCATAAAAACAATTCCCTATAAGTTTTCTGGTCTGTCGAGAGACCGGGAAAATCAGGCAAACAAATGAGTTATGTGACAATTGCAATTCCACGATAAACCGGGGGCAACAGATTCAAACCACGGTAAAGCGGGGGATTACTGTATACAGATAAATAGATAAAGCAGACATTAAATAAATAGATCAATAAAATCGAATAGAATAAAAACAATACAAATAAATTAATAGGATATATAAAAATTGAAATAAATAAATAAATAAATAAATAAAATATAGATATATCCCTCCCATATTTGGTTTTTGAACCAATATTGGAAAGACTGATCCGACACAATTTAAGCCTAAATGAAATTATAAGCTATTCATGGTATTTGCAGCTATAACCATGTATCCATATTTCTAGCATTTCAATAAAATAAGTAATTCTTGTTGAAATAAGCAGCTGGCCTAGAATTTCTGCCCAACATTTGGGAACCAGGTCATTGGTTATGTAGGTATATGAGCGCTTTTACTCAATGAAGTTTCAATGACAGTGGGTTTGATTCTTGAGGAATTGAGGATTTGGCAAATACTGTAGATTTATTACTTAAACAATATTTTTACTCTGTAAATAGTGCATTATTTAATTGTCTGGTTTACTATTTTGTTACATTATGTTTGTACGTCTCCTGCACTGGAAGCTCCTGATGCCAAGTCAAATTTCTTTTGTGTGTAAGTATACTTAGTAATAAAGCTATTTCTGATTCTGATCTGTCAGCAGTTAATAGAATAATAAATGACTCAATTTCACATCCATAATGATTGCAACAACACAGTCTATTTTATAATTACAGTACTAATGAAAAAGTTTTACTTTATTTTTGTACACTTATGACAAGGACTTTATAGAGCAATCCCAAGACAAAAACAAACTGTTTTAAAATCAGTATTTTTAAATGAGCCTCATTAAATGGAAAATGTAATGGAATTTCATTCTCAGTCATTTTTTATGGGATTATTTGTCATAAAATTAAACATATTAAGTTTGATTAAATCACTCGTTTATGCTTGTGTATTAAATTAAATATTATTCTGCACAACAATTCTAAATAAATAAAAAATGCTCCTAGAAATTGGAAAGGTTGGAAAAACATTGCCTGGTCTATTTCCAATAGATTGAAATTCCTGCTCTTGGATAACAGGAGCAATTCTTGATGTCTTCTGCCCTGGAAGCCCATCTGCTTCAAGATTTTACAGGTTCTGCATTTTTTTGTTTTTTTGAGTTATGGTTATTGTCAGTTTTAACCAGTCCACCCTCCTCTGACTTACCTGAAGAATGGCTGCTTGTCTTCCATACCAATATCCAATATCTATATCAATCTATATCAATTTCTAAACGCTCAAGAAGGTTGTGTGTGAGATAAGCTCAGTATGTGTTGTGAAATATTCAAATACAAGACTGGATTCATAAACCATGCCACAACTGAAGCCACTGCGATCGAGTGTCTTTGCATTGTCAAAGACACAGTTTGCTACTGTGACATAAGTGGTTGATTGGATTAAAGTGTGAGTGTCCAGATGTTCCTAATAAAGTGTATGTAAATAGATTTGAATGAATCCAATAAATTGAATGGACTGTTTAAAAGACAGAATTTTCAAATTATGTGTGCAGAATATACTTTGTGCACTTATATATGTTAAAGAAACTTTACCTGTGTGAAGTGTAGGGTATTTAATAATCAGTAGGAAAATAAACAGTTTTAGTTAACTTTTAAATCTATTCAGAATGTACAGATTTCGTTTCTTAGCAACTTCATCTTCCAAGGTATAATGTCTGCATACAAATTTATGTGTGATGGTTTCTGTCTTCAGAATAACATCCCCTCAGAAGGGAGTGTTTAATATAAACACAAGTCTATCCATCAGCCTCTATCCAACATCCTGGATGGGGTACCAACTCATAACAGGGCACAATGCATGTGTTTTAACCAAAAAGAGCCAGAGAAACCTTCCAAATTCCCCCCAAAAAGGTAGATCATGGCAGGATCTTTCAAACCTAAAACCCCACACCAAACAGAGCCCACAGATAAAAAACAAAACATCACAATGACCTGGAAAATGAAAGTAGTAAGAGACTTATAATTAGGTCCTGCTGCAATCCACTAAACACTGTCGACTGTTTAGCATCTTCTTTCAGACGCTTTTGAAATTAAACTGGCTCTGTCCACCCACTCACAAATTAATAAGAAAAAATATATATAAAACATAATAATGACTAAGCAGCCCACCCAAAAAACGAGCTGTTTCAATTCCACAACAAAGATGCTGTTCGCCCTTCAAGCAAATTCTCTGTTTGTTTAATGATCCATGTTTTTTTTGCCTCGTCTGACCTTTGCTTATAATGAAGCTTGCTTTGAGATGGAGTATGAAAGGTAGCAGTGCTGAGTGTCTGGGCTGCTGTCTGAAGAACAGATGTGCAACACAGATGTGATTTTACATCAAACTGGCAACGTGTCAGTGCTAACAAAACTTCCGCTGCTGTCTCATAGTTCTAATAGTAAAGAAAAACAACTACATTTTTCTTCATTTATTCTCTGCATTTTTCTACATATTTTTTATCTACAGTCTACAGTATCTGTGTATCACTGATTAATAGCCAGTCCACATTTCATCTGCATGAGTGAAACAACATACCAGGAGTGTGTTTGACACAGAGAGGTGAATCCATCATATTCAATGTTCAAGTGGTTCGAACAGTTTATCAGTTGCTAGGCAACAAAAGATTTACTAGACAGAGAATGAGAAACTAATGACCAACAATAATGTTTTAGCTAGCTAGCATGCAGTTAATAATGATATGGAATTTTGTTATAGAGTCTCATACTTTGTCACTAAACTTTGAACAATACTTTGTGGGGATTAAACAGAAAGATTGGGGTATAGATGCACAATTTGAAACAGCTAAACCCAAAACAGGTTTGTAATAAGGACACATGAGTGAAACAACCAATAATAAGACAGGTAAAGAATGTGAATCGAAACAAAAACACACAAGGCTGCATAAACACAAAAACCTGGAAGTGCACTGTATAGTTAGTCAGATGTGCGCCAAATCAACTCAGGCCTGTAATCATAATCTTCGAATAACACCATAATATTAAAGGCAATAGTTATCTGAAAATTTAATAATGAATATGAAAGAGTAACTGATCATGTGGGAACTTCTCATAAGCAGGATTAAGAGAACACTATCTGTACACCGCATGAGCTTTTTGTTTGGCTTCAGATTTAAAATTGCATTTCAATCTCAGTTGTTCATGCAAGCATGTCCAATAAACTAGAATTGAATTGATCAATGTAGCAGGAAGACCATTTTCACAATGGCATTTTCAAGAAGAGATATTAATGAGGGGGAAAAGAAATGCCAGTGTTGGCATTTACCAAAATAAGTCAAGTTTTTCGTGGTCCAGTTAAAAGTTTGCAATGATGCCCTATTTTTATTTTATTTTTAAGACAGGCGAGTTAAAGGCTTATCTTATGTGAATCTGGTTCAAACTTTGCATAAACATACTGTATAATGAGCTCTGTGGGTTTGAGTTGTATCCTGTGCAGATATGCATTCAAAAATAAAATATGCAAGTAAAACACCTATAGCATTAAAAATAGAATTTACTTTGTTTAAAACTTGTCTGTTCTTTTGCACAGTATCCAGTCTTTAATAAAGAAAGCTACAAAAAAAAAATGATGTTCCTATGAACTCAGGAGATGATGTGATAATGCAGAACTAAAGTACCTAGCAATAATAGGTTTGTTGATGTTTTCTTTTTCTTTTTTTTAAAGAAGGTGGCATAAAAGTGAGAAGAATGTGATAAAAGCATAAATCTGAGCAGGTGATGGTGAAACGGGATGCTTTTATAATGTCTTAATAAATGAAAGGCAGTGGATAAGGCTGAGTGTAGCAATAAAATTCAGCAAACAAAGGGGTCTGAAATTAACACTCCTAAAAAAGAAATCCTCTTTGAAAGCTGAACATCAATGTAAGATTATGAAAAAAAACAATAATTATATAATAATAAAATAAAATAATAATAATAATAATAATAATAATAATAATAATAATACATGTGAGCATTGCTTGTTAACTTGTTATAGAATTGTCAATAGTAATACTATATGAGCAAAGGTACTGGGGCAGCTGACTTTTAAGGACATATATATTCTTCCCCAAACCACAAAGGCTTTGGATGTGGTAGCATTCAATTTTCCCTTCACTTGAACCAGGAGACCCAAACCAGTTCCATCATGACAATGCTTCTGAGCATAAAGCCAGCTTCATGAATATATGCTTTATATGGGATGGAGTGGAAAATCTTTTGTGGCCTGCTAAAGAGCTCTCACCTCAACCCTACTGAACACCCTTGGGATAAATTGGAACTCTGACTGCATCCCAGGCCTCCTCACCTCAACTACACCAGTACTTGACTTCCTAACAGCCTTATGGCTAAATATACACAAATATCCAAACTTCAAAATCTAGTGAAACATCTTCCCAGAAGAGTGGAGATTATTAGCAGAAAATGGAGACTAAATGTATAAGGGAATGTTCAAAAAAGCACTTATGAATCATATAGTAAAATGTCCACAATCATTTTTCTATATGGTATATTAATGGAATGATTTTTGTTTCTATTAGTCATTTTCAGTAATATCCATATTCACAAACAATCACACACAATATGCCTTGCTGTTTGCTGTGCACATCTACTGTATATCTGACGGACAGCTAAAGTCCTAGTCCTGTTATATCCTTTGAACCTCTCTCAAAAGTGGTGTGATGATGTATAACAGGCCTTTAGAAGCCTTGCTAAAAGGTCACAGAAGTGGATTGGTGAGATTAGACCTTGCGACCTTGGCGTCATGTGCGGAGAAACTTGGGCATTGACTGACTGGTCACATTACTGTGCTAGTGCCGCTGTCTGAAACGTTTACCTTAGCACTGTACAACGTAGCTTTTTGCAGAATAAAAGCAGTAATAATATTTCTAATATAAAGTTGCCATGACCAACATACTTCACTATTAAATGTCTTCATCCTTTGGGTACCTTTCCATATACTTGCTTCAAAGCATAATTGCGTTCCATTTCTTGCGTAATTCAAATCTGGTGGAAAAAAAGGCTATCATACAAATAAAGATATATAAATACACATTCCTAACAAGAATTTGTTATGCTTTAGTGAATGACTACTAGTACATTGCAATCTGTAAATATTTTCAGTATACAGTTTAATTTGCAAATTGCATCTGGCTGCTGTTAATGAAGCATCTGTTTCTCCACAAACAGTGCAATAGAACAACTACAACCAATGCAGTGCTAATTAAACAAAGTCGTGTTAATATCGCTTAGTTTTTTGTAACACGTGGGGTATGTGTGTCATCGTCTTCTCAGACTAATGTATATGAAGCGTGTACAATGGCGTGTACAAGGCAATGTTCTGTCCCTGGACAGAAATCCTAAAAGCCCTGGCTTGGCTGTAATGAGCTTTTAAGGAGATGGGCGAGTCGATCCTTAGCTCTCAGGTTAAAGACGGCTCAGCCAGGGACGTATGCAATGCGTCTACAAATCTCCGAGCACAAAGACTACGCTTAGACGAAAGAGAGCGTTTTCTCTAAGCTCGCTTTTCATGTCCCTGTTTAACGAAAGTCGTTCTGTACATCTCAGCCATGTCCGTGTTTTCTATAAGCCGTTACTACCGCCTAATTGAATGGAAGCGGCGAAAAACCCGCTGACCAAATTAAACTCATTATGTGGGACGTGTGATGTGTTTAAGAACAATGTAGGGAAAAAGGAATGTGCAGCGATTTGCGCATGGCCAGAATTGGTGTGTAGAGTAAGAGAATGAATGAGAGCTTGTGCAGTGGGGGTGTTGAATTGAAGTATGAATACCAGAGTTAAACATTATTCTCTCGCTCTTCCTCTCCCTCTCTCATTCTTTCTCCTTGATTCTCGACTGCATGTCTTAAATCAAGCAATAGAAAGCATGTGCTGTTCATCACTGGAGGGGGCAGTGGGCGGAAAGAGTCCCAAAGATTCTTTGGTGAAAGACAGAGGAATGGGGAAAGGGAGATAAAGTGGCTGAATGAAAAATAAACATGCTGTATGATTCATTACCTTTCAAGGAATGTAAAAGGATGGCATTGTGTCATAAAGTGCACACGACATTAAGTGCCAATATCACATCCGCACACACATACACACAAATCACAGGTAAAGTTGGAGACACAAAAGTGTTCGACGTCTTTGGCTGTGCTAGCAGTAAATTTTCCTTTAACTTGAACCAGGAGACCTAAACCAGTTCCAGCATGACAATGCTCCTGTGCACAAAACCAACTACATGAATATATGCTTTACATGGGTTGGAGTGGAAGATCTTGAGTGAACAGCAACAGAGCTCTGATCTCATCCCCACTGAACATCTTTGAGATGAACTGGAACACTGACTACACCCTAAGCCTCCTTATAAGCATCTAGAATATATAAAGAATTTATATTGTATAAAAAATGTATAAATAACACACGCATAAATTACAGTGGAATCCGCTTATCTCGACCTCGGTTACTTTGACAACCCTATTAAGTCGACGTTTTTAAAGTGGAACCGCCAAATTCTAGCTTTTTCTAAGCATTTTTTATCGGTTATGTCGCCGATAATCTCTTTTTATGTCGCCGAACCCTAATATCTCGAGCACAAGGGGAAAAAAATTTACTGGTGAATCTCTGCTGTTAGTTAGTGCACATATGCCTTTTGTGGTTAAATGTTATGCGATGAACGGGAGGCGAAAGCCGCGCTTGGCGGCGCGGAACGTGTGATGACCATCCAAAATCATAGAATGAACACCGGCAGGATCGGGGAGAATCCGTGATGTGCTTTGGGAAGAAAAGCGCAGCCGTTGAGAGAGTGCCAGTGGGAAGAAACGTACCGGGATACGCATGCGCGATAACAACGACCGCCGTAAACCAACATATACCAACAATAACGGACAGTGAGAGTGTGGAAGTTTAAATAGGAGCTGGTGATGATGATAAACGAGCACCATATGTGAAGCCGGGAGCTTCAGAGAAAGCGGCCGAGAAAACACCTGACACGCTGAAGGGGGCTGAAGGGGGCATGGCAGGTGGATTCCTAAAAGATAAACATGTACTGTATGTATTTTTTATAGCATGACTTCATCAAACAAATCGCGGCAACGCTGTTGTGTAAAAAACCCTCCAAAAACACGTGCATGCACATTCTCATTTATTAACGCACATCATGTACATAAAGAAATTTCAAGCACGGTAATATATTGCCGCCATTTGATTTTCGTTTATCTCGATCATCGTTTACCTCGATGCTTATTGCCGACCCCCTAGGACATCTACATAACCAGGTTCCACTGTAAATATACAAACATTGAAAAGCATTTGAACATAAGAGAACTGTGGTAATAGATGTTTGAAAACAGATAAGTTACTGTTGTAGTAGACAAAGGCTATAAAAACAGAATGGAACAAAAAAACACAGCAAGCTAACAGGCTTGAATAAAAAAAAGAAAAAATATGCAGTGGTGTAGAAATGCATAATCATTCGCTAAAAAACACAACAGTGACTGAAAATGTGATCCTTTACTGCTGCTGTTATTTGCTGCTTTTAGATTTAGTGTTTGTTTACACTGTTTTAATTAAATGTGTCACTATTTTGCAAGCAGAGATGGCAAAGTACACACATCCTTCACTCAAGTAGAAGTACATACACTTATGTTTTAAAATACTGGGCTAAAAGTTGAAGTACTGACTATACTTTTTTTACTCCAGTTAAAGTAAAGAAGTTTGGACTCTCACACGTTTTAGTGTCACGCTGGTAATTGGACGCCACGTCATAATTATTAGGGCTGTCAATCGATTAAAATGTTTATTCACACTGTTTTAAAATGTACATTAAATTAATACTTTCCAATTTTTTTAATACTCTAATCAACATGAGCATGAACAGATATTGATGCTTTATGATTTACATTATGTAAAACGGAACCATTGCTATGTTTCCACACGGACGGTTAGTGAGGTGATTCTGGAGAAGCTTGATTTCAGGTCTGTGAGACAAATATTTACTAAGATTAAGGTTGTTTTATTTGTGTTACTGTGAAAAGAGGAGACAGAGACGGCAGAAAGCGCACCCTGTCTGTTTTCTTTACTTTACAAAAGCACAATGTTTTGTTGTTATTATAAGTGTGGACCCTTTACAGATTGTATTGCTCTTATCTGTACGATCAAAAAAGACAGTCATTTGTGTTTTTTAGCATTATAAAGAACATTTTTTACAAAACTCGCTGGTGCGTTTGTCGACCCCAAAAGGGTTCATTGTGTGAATCATGGCAGATTTTGGTGCTGATTTATAACTTGCTGCATCAGTACAGTAAGTATGTATTTATACATTTAGAAAAGATAGAAATGTGTGATTAAGTTGGGATTAATCGCGAGTTAACTCATGACAATGATGTAATTAATTGAGATTTCATATTTTTATTGATTTCCAGCCCTAATATTATTTTCGTGAGTTTCAGTGACCAGCGTGAGATAAAAAATAGGTAGTAGTAAAGGCTACATTTTATTTAAGTACATATCAGCGCCCAAAATCCTTTACTTGAGTAAAAAAAAAAAAAACATAGTCTTTTAAAACATGAAAACATGAGTATCTGTACTTCTACTTGAGTGAAGGATGTATGTACTTTTGCCACCTCTGGAGGGAGTTGATTGTGCAAACTGATGCACACTTTTTCCAGCTGCCGATTGACCCTGTACTCTTAGACATTTTGCATTTCTGTGTTAAGCCGTAACTTGAGCATCCCAACAAATTGATAGCCCCATTCGTTGACGACCAATTTCATTATCGATTATTATCAATTTTTATCGATTAGTTGTTGCAGTCCTAGTGTATTTTGTAGCATTTTAATGGCAGTAAAGACCAACATGTCCATTACTAAATATCAAGCTCCAGATCGAAACAAACAAACTGCAGATCTAAACACCCAAGCTGCATTTATTCTGCAGAAGAGCTTTAGTTAAAAAAAATAAATAAAAAGGTTTGTCTAAGATTTAGTCAAAAGAAATGCTTTAGTTCAAAGATCAGCAGCAAGCATCACCTCACTTTCCATCAAAAGTGTTTTCTCTGGCGGACATCATTATTCTGGATGTAACTCTCCTGAACCCTGATTAGGCTGTGATGGAACAAACACACACACACAATTTCTACTTGCCGCAGGACATGCATTGATCTTTGAAGATTTGTCAACAAACCCTAACAAATTTTGACATTTACTTTCCTTCTGTGTGTGTGTGTGTGTGTGTGTGTGTGTGTGTGTGTGTGTGTGTGTGTGTGTGTGTGTGTGAGTGAGAGAGAGAGACACCACTGACCTGCATAAAAATGACACAAAATGATCGACACACTTCACGGTTCGTTTGAGAACACAGCTGTCAGTGTGTATGCAGCTCTCACTTGTACATCAATAGAGAAAGCTGCATCGACACAACAAATCATTTATTGCTCCAGTTATTTGCGTTTGACTTTCAGTGTATACACGGAGCATAAATAAATAAAGCAATGATGTATTACTTTCAGGCAATTATGAAAAAAATCTTCAGGTTTACTCATGCACATCATTCGTGCCCAAAGACTTTTTTTTCTACTCTCCCTTACCATGTGCCCCTACGTCATGTGCCTTTAGCGTCATGTAACAGAGGCAAAGAAGATGCAAATGCAGATTCTCTTTAAAGAAAGTGAACAGTATGTATACAGAATGCACAGCAAAACACACAACCTGAGCACAACACAACAATGAAAGACAAAGTGAGGCACGATTTGACAGACCATGAAACAGGTATAGTATAGTGAAATGAGGTGCAGTGGCTGATGGGAAACATATTTCGTGTGCGGATTTCCATATAACTCTAAAAGGAAGTAAAAACAGGAAATATTCATGCCTAATAAACCTATAGGAAATGTGGCTCTGTCTTGGCATTTTCAGGAGGTTTCAAAGGAAAGCAAACACAATTTAGAGTTTTGTACCAGCAGCTCAGAGGAAAGAAAAAATTGAGAAATTTAGTTACATCTGTGTGCAAAAACTATTTTATGAGCAAATATGAAAAACTGGAATTGGCTTAAAAAGAAAGAACGAGAGACAGTAAGTGTGTGAGAGAGAGAGAGTATGAAGGATGAAGCTGCTAAAGATGAATCATTAATTAATTAACAACAGTTTCCTCCTTCCTTATTTCCATTGTACTGAATAGACTCCAAACACTCATTTGTTCTCCCTCTAATCACAGAACATTACAATTCTCATGACACTGTGTGTGTGTGTGTGTGTGTGTGTGTGTGTGTGTGTGTGTGTGTGTGTGTGTGTGTGTGTGATCACCTTATACACTATTTTCATAATACCTTTATTACATGTTCAATTGGGCTGTAACTCAGCTGCTTATGAGCCCAGAGACTATAGAAAGTGTTATGAAGCATATTAAAAAACATACATGCTATGAAAGAAAAGCAGAGCACGTGTGTACAGTGCTGAATTATGGGTAATCAAGAATAAATACTATGCAGGTTGCAATCAGGTAGAGATGGAGGAAATGTATGCACTTCACAGAAGTGGCATGTGATTTATAGAGAAAACAGGGAACAATAATTTTGCTTTGTGACAGTCCCTAATTCAGTGTCTTTCTCCTGCAAATGAGACAGAGCTCCTGCGCAGCACGAAGCCGCGGAATCAGTAATAATGGAAGGCTAGAGATAATGAAAGAGTGAAAGAGAATGAAGGTGCTTATTAGAGGGAAAGTCAGATGGCAGTTTACTGCTCAATCATCTGGACCTTCTGCACTTGCAACAATAATGATGCTTCTGAAAAAACCTCACTAAAACATGCCCATGCCCACACACACAGGCAGATTAGTCAGAAAAGTTAAGAACAATAAAATAAGATGAAAAGTATCAGGTCATGCTAGTTAAGTATTAGGTAGCTTGTGGGCTCATGGGAAGACCTCCAATGGACCAAAAACAACTCCCTCTACTTAATCCTTTCTGTCAAAAAATGATTAATCAGTGTCTATTGATTCTGTGGTTCAAATCCCAGCCTGTTGAGTCCTTGAGCGTTCTTCGACTGCTCATTTGTCTTTTGTCTTGATTGTAAGTTGTATAAGAGACCCTACTGTAACCTTAAGCCTGGCTTAGACCTGTGCTGCTTACCATATTCTTAATGATGTCCCACTTGATGAACCTCAGAACAGCAAGACAAGGCCAAGACATTGCACAGTAACTTACTGGAAGTCCTGGAAGTACTGGAAATCTGTTTCTGGACTTCTTTCTTTTGCACTGCATTTTTCTGTTTGCAGTGACAGTTTAAAAATAATCAGACTAATAAAAGATTATGAATTAGTTTGTGCAATCTATATTTGGAAAATATGGAAAAATGTTTGGAAAAAGCTGTGCTGGCATTAACATTGTTATTGTTATTATTATTATTATTGTTATTGTTGTTGTTTATGAGAATAAATAGGAATAATAAAATAATAGGATCTGCCAAATGATATAAATGTACTTTTAGGAGTGTAGTGGTACACACAATTCTTGGTCCAGGACGTACCTTTATTTAAGTCAAGGTACAATTTCGGTACAGTTATGAAATGCAAAACATAAAATAGCTTTCCTTTTTTTATTTTTTATTTTTTTTTTTTTACTATTATTAACACAGTTTATTATTATTAACATTGGTAAACAACAGTTTACATTAAAAAATTTTTTTTTTAATAAAATAGAATAAATGACTAATTTAATACACTTGTTTAATTTGAGTAAATTACAATAAATAGAAAAATATTAAATAGTTTACATTTGTTAGACCCCATCTGGGTAATACTAATTATACTAAATATAAATACTAAATACTAAAAATAATAATAATTTTTGTTAATGTATGAAAGTGTGTGTAAATGTGTGTGTGATTTACATTTAATATTCTAAAGATATGACCTACTTAATTGTTCTACTTATTTCAGCATACTTTAACACTGTCTCCATTCTGTAAACTACTAATTATACTAAATATAATACTAAATACTAAAAATAATAATAATTTTTGTTAATGTATGAAAGTGTGTGTAAATGTGTGTGTGATTTACATTTAATATTCTAAAGATATTACCTACTTAATTGTTCTACTTATTTCAGCATACTTCAACACTCCATTCCTTCCATCCTTCATTCATTCACACACTCGACATGTGAAATTGTCAGGATTTTCTCCTTTTTTAAAGAAATTATTAAAGCTGGACATTAAACGCTAAAGAATCTATAGCGCTAATGTTAGCCGCTTGCCACTTCCTGGTTAGCAGCTAACGCTAGCACTATGGATTCTTTAGCATGTTCATGCATGCGCAAAATAAATCTTACTTCCGATACAGTGACACTGCACTAGCTATAGTTGTACTTGTTTCTTTTTTTATTATACCCCTGGCATTTTTGTTAATGTTTTCAAGTATAATAAATATAAATTAATGCTCTCAAAGTGCGAGGCGGCGACTAAACAAAGTTGCAGTCCGCCACTTAATACTTTCCTGAGGGAACTAAAATTTGAACTTTCTATGTTCCGCATGTAAAAAGGATTGCATTTGTACTGAATCGAAAGCCCCATGTGTACCGTTACATCCCTAGTAATTTTATCTTCTTCTTCCTCTACTTCTCCCAATTATTGTTATTTTCTTTTTCAATAACATGTTTTGGAAACCCACTGTATTGTGGTGCGAGTGATCAAGATGCAAGAAATTGTTCAGCTCCCAGTTAAAATGGCAAACCATCATTTTGCCAATGTTAGAGAGCAGCCTCAGGGATATACTGTCCAAAGCACCAGCAGACGAGGAGCATTTTGTTATATTTACAGTCACAGGCCTCAGTCATCTCACCTTCTGAACAAAAATGCACAGCCTATAATAAACAATACACAGCCAATGGAGTGGCAGGTGAAGCCTAAAAGCACAAAGTTTATGAGGAAGTGAGATGAGTGGCTATGTGCACAAATACATGAATAACAGTGGGGGGGTTGTTTCTTGTCACCTGCTTCTAGACATGTCATGCAGCAGTAATGTAAGTGTATGCAGTCTATAAAACTGTTTCGGGTCAAATAACTTGCCTTTTATTTACAGTATGATTTGTTCAACTAAACTTTGTTCAAGTTACAAAACAGGGATGTCTCAATTTTCGACTTTTGTTAGACAGCTAACTGTGACAATTGTTGTAACTGAGCTTTATAGTCAGCTTTAAATTGCTGAGTTGCTGAGTAGCTCCTGGTTTCATAATCTCAAATGACTGTAAATGACTGTAGAAAGGACATTACTTATAATCTTACATTCCAGTGCTCATGTTGGTTCTCACTCTCCAGTGTTTTTTATTGTTTAAAGATTTATGATCACACTCTTAATATCACCCAAATGAGGATGGGTTCCCTTTTGAGTTTGGTTTCTCTCAAGGTTTCTTCCTCATAACATCTAAGGAAGTTTTTTCTTGCCACAGTCTTTAAGACAATGTCTGTTGTGAAAAGTGCTATAGAAATAAACTTGACTTGACTTCATTGGTCAGAATAAAATAAGTGCTGAAACCAGAAACAATTAGAAACTGGGGACATAGAGAAGGACAGGCAGGAGAGGACAAGAGGAAGTTATACGAGAGACCAAGAGAGCCAAGGGGAAGAGAGACAGGTAAAACAATGTGAAATAAGCAGAGAACTGTAAAGAAAGACAGAGGGACAAGGAAACAGAAAAAAAGGCAATGTTGAAACAGAAAAGGCAATAAGTGCCAAGGTGAAGTAGCTCATAAAAAAGGGGCAGAGCGGAGATAAAAAGAAATGAAGAGACAGGAGAAAAAGAGCTTGGATGGGAGAGGCCGAGATTAGACAGTGAAAGAGCATGTAACAGTAATTGTTCCTTTATGTATTCAGATTTATTCAGGCCACGAGCTTGTCCAAATTAAGACCTTGCAGGTGTGTAGAGTTAATAAAAATAGAGACATTTCTGTCACAGTGTCATTTCTGGACAAAAAAAAAAAATTCACCTCATTAACAGAGAATAAGAGAGACAAAGAGATTGGACATGGTGTGGGGCAGGATGTGGTAGTTGATAATCCTGACAGAATATTATCTTTTTCTGCTAAATTAAGTCTTTTTGATGAATGTAATAATAAGACATAATGGTTTTCTTTTCCCTATCTGCAAGCAACAGTTAGTGTCCAGGGGCAGAACTAGGAGGAGGCCTTCTAGTGAAATGATGAACTAAAGCTTGGCCACTCCATTGACTGCCTGCATTGGCAGCTGCATTTTCAGTTGTGTAGTGATTAAGATGTTGCACTTTATAAAGAAGGCCATAAGTTCAAATCCCGTCACCACCAAGCTGCTACTGCTGGGTTCTTCAGCAAAGCGTTTAACCTCTTAAATGCTAAGTTGTTTAAATGAGATGAATCTGTTGCTCCTAAAAAGGGTGTCTGCCAAATGCCGTAGAGCATTCAGAAAGTATTCAGACCAAACCAATTTTTTTTTAATTTGGTCATATTGCAGCCTAATATTAGTCATCATCATTTTAGCAAGTCTGTGGAAGAATCCTTTGCTTGGTGTACACCTCTTTATCAGTGAGCTCCCAAAATCTAAATTATTAGGACTTTTTTAATACTTGGAAAATTAGCTCAAGTTTGACACATGAAATAAAATTATTTAATATTTTGGTGTTTTAACTACCATAATGTGCTTCAGTTACAACCTGTTGCAGCAGTAAGATAATAAATGGGTCAAGAATTGAAGTGGTCTATAGAAAAAATAATGAAACGGCTCCGGACTTCAAAGTAGCTACAATGTTTCATTAACAATGTAAGATTTATTTCAATGCTCTTGTTCACATTATTACTTTTTTCTGTTGTTGTATCAGTTCATCTTCACAGATCATTCCACAGAAGCAAACAGATCTTACACCACAACACACTCGCATATAGCCAATGCTGCCACACCAGGCCCTAATTAAACACCAACATCATCAAATGCAGTACAGTTGCTGTCTTTAGAAAACGTGTCAGCATCATTTTTAATCAATTCATAAGAATTTCTGCTCTCATAGCGTTAGATCAATTTGTATGTTTTGTCAATTGGTGAATGTATTGAGACACGTGTTACTTGGCTAAACGCCGAGGCAAATATGTCGATAATCAGGGAGCATAAAGGAAAGAAAACTCGAGCTGAATTTGCTGATCACATAGCGAGAGGGAAAAGTGGTCCTGCCTTATAACTCTGGTGGGTTAAAATCATAAATTTCAAAATAGATGAATGGGAAATCAAAAACATGTAGCAAAGACCTGAATAATTAGCAAGGTCTTGCATCATCACTGAAGTATGTATAAATAACTATGTTGATGTATATGTGTCTTAAGTCAAAGTTATGGATTCTATTAGTGGTGCTTTGTTTGCTCCTAGCATTGTGTCCAATCAGATCGTCAGGTTCAGTTCAAATTTTCGGGAATATTTTTTTGCTTTTAAAATTTCGCTTTTTGAAAAAATCTATTTTTTTTAATTTATATTTTTTATGAATACAGCTTTCTAAAGCATTCTATGCATGTGGTTTTATTGTTTTTTCATACATGCTGGATTATTTTGTTCATGCGAGCCCAAAATCCACATTGTACTGTTGACCGAGCGTTCTCAGAGCACACTTTTCAAGGCAGAGGCTCATTCAGGGTTTTCCTGTAGGATTTCAAGAGTATGTGAGCATTTCTCTTCCGGAGGTACACTTCAGGACCCAGATATAACTTCTGTAACTGGATTTCCTGCATGTGCCAGGAGTGTACAGTATCTTGTGCATCAACTCCCAGTGTAGCTGAGCTTCCTGAGCCAACCAGGTAACTAAGCTGGGTGACTATTTTCCTCTGCAAGCATTAGACTGTACTGTAAGAGACTGGCTGATTGTATTTAAGAAGGTCAGTTATGCAAGTAAATCACAGTTAGGAATGTAATTTACAAATGTAAATCATTAGTACCTGTTTAAAGGCCACTGAAAATAAAATTCTAGATTTGAAATCCAAATTTTTTTTTTATACATACTGTATATATAAAATAATTGTTATCAGCAGAAAATTACGTTTCACTGTGCCACTGGTTTGAAATTATTTAATAAGAAACCTGACTGTAACAAACAAACAAAAAGATCTCCATTGTCTATTTCAATGTATTTAAAATAAGTAACAAATATATCAAATATATTGCTAAGAGACATAACCTGATCTTGGTTTTGCAAGCAATAGCAAAGAAAGCTCCATGTGACCCAAATATTCTGTTTTACTTTTGAAGGGATAAAAATAAGAACCACAGGAACAGGAAGACGCTGGGACAGTGATAAGGGACTGAGCGTGATAAAAGGAATGGATGTTCTCTTTCTGTTTCTCTCTCATTTATGACCTCATCCTCATGTAGTGCAGTTCAGGGTGCAAAACTTTTATTTTAGCATTTACTGTGACCAACCATCACCTCAGGGCTTAATCACACACAACACACACAAACACACACTGCTTAGTTACTGACTGGAAAAAACAAAATCACAGGAACAAAGCTCAAAAACCGCATGTGACTTACCATTCTTTTCAGTGTGTGGCTTGAAGACTTCCTGTCCAGGCAGGCAGGGACATGGTCCTTCGCACTTCGCTAAGACGCTCTTTCCCGAAACACATGCCTGGAACTCCAGCTTACACTGCAGCCAAAGAGAAAATGATTAAGGTTAATGTATTAAAGTTCACCTTTAGCCTTGTGTCACCAGCTCACAGCACGTATGCACAAGTTAAAACAGCGTGCAAATATTGGCGGCTACAAAACTCCCTGTAACTGTTTTATGGCAAATATTGAATATAGAGAAAGCAGCATTTAATAACAAACTGCATTGTGTATAAATTGCTGCAGTCGTCTAAACTTTAAGATAATTACCATTCTGCGTGTAGAGAAGACGGGAAACGTGAAGAAAATAAGTGAATTAGCCAGCCCGTGCAGAACCAAATTAAAAAGCACGAAGCGAACAAGAACGAAATCCCATCGAGTCGAATGCTTTCTGATGGAAATGCAAGATGTGTTCAGTGTGTGTTACTTCTGCTTCAAAAGCCCTAAATGATCCTCTCTTATTAAACATTAATCAGTGCACCTCATTCGATCACACACAGATAGCGTTGTCAAACTTGTGTGCGTGATTGAAATTCAAAACATAAACGGAGTTATGAATGAGTGATTTGGAATTGAGCGGATTCTCTGTTAATGAGTTTTGTAAGCCAACACACACACACACACACACACACACACACACACACACTATTCTATATTCTTTGCTTTTAAGCTACAAAGGCTTAAATAAAAAAAATAATAATAAACAAACAAAAAAAAAAGAATATTGTGGTGCCACTGAATTTTCTAATCTAATTGGTCAAAAGGTTGTGATTAATTTACATGCAGCAGCACAAACACTAATTCCTGCGTATACAGTGTATATACACTCTATGAACAAAAGTTTGAGTACACCTAACCATAACATTGCTATATTCTTTTTAAACGTCTCATTTGCTGTCATAAAAAACTCCATTCTTCTGAAAAGATGATCCAGTAGATTTTGGAGTGTGCTTTTTAGAGATTTGTGGTCATTCAGCCACACAGACATTAGTAAAGTCAGGTAGGTATTCAGCAGGGTTAAGGTCAAAACTCTAGAGCAGGCCACTCAGAACTTCCACTTCAATCCCTGTAAAGCATATCTTCATGGAGCTGCATTTGTGCACAGGTTTTGTCATGATGGAACAGGTTTGGGTCTTCTAGTTCAATCAAAGTGAAGATTTAATGCCAGCGCATCTAAAGACACCCTATACATTTGTGTGCCTCCAGCTAATAAACAGATGTGTTGCTATTTTGCAAGAAACTGGCAGAATTAATATGTACAGTGTATTATTAACATGTATGTAAGGAGTCTCCAGTGGCAGTGATTTGTAATAATCTGTACATTAGCTGTTAAAGGACAATCTTCAGAACAGAGGAGTTAGCACTTTTAATTTGGTTCTGTAATATAGCAAGTTTCATGGATTTGTCTAATTACCTACAGGGAAAAAAACGTACCTGTAGACACTGCAAAACATTATATTTAACTATAAATAGTTAATGATTGTTGTATAATTTATTAATACATTTTAAAAAGTTGGCAGAGTGCTACTACACTAGAACATTATCCTTTACCATTACTGTGAAGCAATCTGTTTTGAGTGAACCTTTTTTATTATTATTAAGAGGCCAAACACTAAAAGTTTCTACTGTTTATTTTTTCTCCTCTTCTACTTCTTCTAATGGCAAATTGTTTTCTCCAACCAATAAAACCATTGAAGGGAGAAGGTCTAAAGAATATTCAGACCAAAATTCGACCATGCTATGCCAATGCACAAATACAACAACATTGGGTCAAATTTGGGTCTGATTTGAAAGCATGTTTATGGTCATTTTGATGTGTGTCCAAAATCTTTAAGTCAGCCCCAGGCTTCCCTGTTTAAACAAAAGAAAAATATATATTATATAAAGCCAATTTCTGCATAATTAGATGACAACTTCAGATTTTTGTTTAAAAAAAAAGTCTTCTGCAACTATTGTCAAATCATTATCATTAAATCATATAAAAAAATGGCAGAATAGTCCATGAATCTGATGGTAAAACAACGAATCAGGCTGGGTCTATGCAACAGCTTTTTGTGCACTGACACAAAACTTGGTAGGCATCTTCAGGACCGATTCCCGAGGCTATGCAAAAGCAAGAGCAATCCAGACCATGTGTCAAAGTTGCAACTGAGAGCAATCCAACCCACAACAGTAGAGGCAGCTACAGCAACAATGATACTTTGCTGCCCATTTGTTCAGCTTAACATTTCCTTCTATAGTCAGAGAATTCCAGAACTGTCCCTGGTGAAGACATAAACATCATGATTAAAATAAAATTCATTTATGAATCAATTTGCCCGAAGTTATGCCTTCCTGTTATTGCTTAAATAACAAATGTAGCACATCTGTGAATTAGCGGTTCACAATTCGGCCAAAGGAATCTGCTTTTACTTCTTCAATTATCATTTTCATTCTAAAGGTTCATATATGTAGATTAATAGAGTTACATTTGTGTGTGAGTCCTTGCAGATGAAATGTGCTTAACCCAGCAGACATGTCTTAACTCAGCTGGAGTGCAAAATGTCCAAAATGTTTTATTCACAACTGTACAACAGCCCAAGGTTTGTAGGTTTTACTAGAACACTTCAGCACTCTCACATCATCTTGACTCCAGCTTGTTCTTACTGTGACAGCACAGTCTGAAGCTTGCAAAAAATGCAGTGGTCTCTTATGATGCAAATCCATCCTACTTCTGACATGTTCATATTCTAATGCTTAAAACACACACTTGCATTGTGCAACATACATTTCTTTCCCCTCGATCTCTGACATTCAATTTCACGGCATCTGGTTTGAACTCGCTACTATACTGGTACATTTCTTGGCTAATTTAAAGAGGTGTTCACTAATTAAAAGAGCTGACACATGTATACATATAAATGGCTACACAAATGCTGCCGTTGCATATACACAAATGAATAGATACTGAATATGAATAAATATACACACGGATAATGAACTGTCAAACTGCTTAGCCGAAGATATTACATCAAACAGTTCTGTGATAGTTCTGTTTGTTAGAAGAAGAAGGTAATCTGTATTTACTTGTAGTTAATCAAATCATGACAGTTCTAATTCTAAAAATTAATTTCACACACACACACACACACACACACACACACACACACACACACGAACACACACACACACACGCACACACACACACACATTACTATTTCTATCATTTGATTTCATGAAATCTCAGAAAATCTAGTAATTTCTCCAATTTTAAATGTAATTTAATTAAACTCAAAGTAGCTATTTTGGCAAAATGTACTAATTTTTTTCCAAGTTTAAACTGTTCTGATTGGGTAAACCTGTGCACATCAAAACCTCAGATTTCTGTTCTGGGCTAATAGTTCTTCAGCTCTTTCAGCCCATCCACCTTAGAGTTTGATGTGTTTGCAGAACTATACACAACTATAAAAAATGTCTGTAAAAATCTTGGGGGATCACATTCAAATATCTGATGTGAACATTTACAAAAGCTCTCGAACTGTATCTGCATGAATTTGTGCACTGCTGCCAGATGATCAGCTTATTGGATAAACGCACAAATCAGCAGGTAGACAGATGATCCTATTAAAGTGGACAATGCATAAAAAGAGAGTAAAAAAAAAACCCGCAAGAACAACAAAAACTGACCAGATACATCAATTAAAGCGATAGCTACAGTACAACAACAAATGGTAATAAACGGCTTTTCCAAAACTATATACTCCCTTTTGCCTTCTCTCAATTTATTAAGCGGACTGACTAAAGTTGGTTTTCTGTCTATTCCCGCCTGCTTATTTCCTGCAGGGCTTCACCCAGACTATACCAGACAGCCAAGAGATGGAGGGCGGGATAATTGTAGATGCAAGAGATGAATGAAAAGATGGATTGGAGCAGGGATGGAAAAGCAGGAACACTTGGGAATCCAATAACAATAGTGGACACAGTTCATCCACACAATTATCCATCTGCACTGGCTAAGCAATTTATACAGTTTATGCAATTTTAGAGTGTATGAGAGAGAGAGAACAAGAGAGAGAGAAGAGAGTGTGAGTGTGTTTGGTACTATAATAAAATGTTTAAATTTGGATCCTTTTTACTTAACCTGTGTGAGTGAGTGCATACTGAGTCACTAACAAGCACTGAAATTCTATCAGAGTCATGTAGAAGTAAAAGATCGCTTTATACTTATGTCATCATTAAACTTTACATGTGTGTACAGGATGTTGACTCTTTTCTCGACATATTGCATCTCAAAAGGAAGTTGGCTTCAGAATGCAGAATTCCAATTTATCCCTATCAACCTGAGCATGGGCATGGAATGAAATTCATTGAAATGTTCATTATAACTACTTGTTCTGTCCCCTTTAATAAAGTCTATTGCAAATTCACTGTTTATCCTATCAATCCCTATATCTTTAAGATGAAGGAAAAATACAAATACGCTTGGACTAGAGGGTTTTGGGACATATCTAAAGCCCTGTAGCTAAAGTAGTCTCTGATCTAATGAGCTGCCTTCAGCTATGTAATTTACATAAATGAAAGTGATTGCATAAGCAGCAGGAGAGCATCTGCTAAAAAAAAGCTATCCTGGTTCATGTTCCAAAAATTGGATTTGCTGAACTACTGATTTTATTTTAAAACAATTATCTGTTCTTAGGTCCCAGTACTATGCTTTATATCTGGACCTCTGAGCGATAAAAATAAACCTGCCCCCAGCCCATAAAATTATTGGAACTGATGTATAGACAAAAGCAGTGTAAGCCATTAACATGAGCCAGCTGGTAGCAGAGAACTCAGTGAAAAAAATCATCAACTGAGCTTACTTCATGTGCATGTCTTTAAATTCCAGCTATAAAGAAATGTGAGTACACAAAAAAAAAAGCAAATGTGCAGGCAGCCTGTAAATAGCAGGAGAAAACCGACCAGTGAGAGGCTTCAGAACGAACACAGTGGAGACCCAACAGGAGTAAGCCAAGCTTCTGACTGAAGATAAGCTGTTAAAGACAGTTCACATGCAGGAAGTTGTGACTAAGCTCATTAAAAAAAGTTGTGACCAAGCTTGTTTGAAAAACAGTGTTAGAACATTTCAAAGCTATAATGGCACATACATTCACTGACAACGTGAGCAAAATTCTGAAGTGGCACTGACTTCCAGGTCGGGTTGAAGCTGTCCTGAAGCTAAGAAAGGAGTAGTGCATTTTAATGAACCATCTTAAAAGCTCAGAGTGCCACATCTCCTCTTATGTCAGTTGGAAAATGCTAGCACAGAGGGGGTGATTGCACTTCAGTGTGTCTAGTGTACTTAGGACTTAAGTTGGTTCGTGTTTGCTAGATGAGCAGAGTTCTATTAAGCTCAAGGCTATGGGGTTGTCTTCGCTTCGAAAATACATCATTATCAGAGACCCAGAGGTCACTTCAGCAAGTAAGACTCTGCACCTAACTGAAACATGGTGCAAAACATGGAGATGTCTAGGAGTTTGCAAAATGTCAGTTAGATTTAATCTGTAATGACTATAACTTACTCCTTCAAGCCCTTTCGTTTCCATGACCCGATTCAACCCTGCAAGTCCATCAATTCCCAAAACAACACTCTGTACATGTAAACAAAGGGTAGTAAGAATACTTGAAATGTGCAGAATTACACAAAACACTTATTTTTTTGTTAACTGGAAAATGTGGGGAAACATTATGATTTTAAAGCCAAGCTACTACTGTACATCTGTTTTAAATAACACATTCAAACGTATTATCCCGAAAGGTCTATAATTGGTTTGAGCTCAGACCTGTGTTGCTTTGTTTGAAAGTCATGACTTTGGGCAATATCTGGAGCAGGTTCAATAAATACATTACTCTTCCATTTGATAAACATATTTTCAAGCTTTCTCTGAATATTTAATTTCGAGTTGCACCCCAGAACACCTGTCCCACTATTGATTGACCAAGAACCTCCAATCAGAGGAAGAGTGAGGAAACCGACACTCTTCATCGTCAGTCTCAGAAGCTTTGCCTTTGGTCTCTGTTAAGTACACTTTTCTGGTCATAAGTATGTGTGAAATATGTGAAAAAAATTGCTTTACTAAACATTGGGGTTGTAAGGGTACACAAAAATCACAGTTCTGTACTTACCTCGGTTTCAAAGTCATTGTTCAATTTTCAAATTAGGGGGAAGGAATACAAAACATAACATTTCTTGTAATTTTTTATTAACATGGTAAATGTTAATAAATTCTTCCACTTAGAAATCATTGAGGGGTCTGAAATTGTCATCGTAGGTGCATGTCCACATAATCTAAAAAAAAAAAATCCAGAAAACACAATATATGATTTTTAAACTATTTATTTGTATGTTACAGCTGCAAATAAGTATTTGAACACCTGTCTATAAGCTAGAATTCTGACCCTCAAAGACCTGTTAGTCTGCCTTTAAAATGTCCACCTCCTCTACATTTATTATCCTAAATTAGATGCACCTGTTTGAGGTCGTAAATTGTACACCTCCACAAGGCTGGAAAGGGCTACAGGGAAATTGCCAAACAGCTTGGTGAAAAAGGTCCACTGTTGGAGCAATCATTAGAAAATGGAAGACGCTAAACATTACTGTCAATCTCCCTCGGACTGGGGGGCCATGCAAGATCTCACCTCGTGGGGTCTCAATGATCCTAAGGAAGGTGAGAAATCAGCCCAAAACTACATGGGAGGAGCTGGTCAATGACTTGAAAAGAGCTGGGACCACTGTTTCCAAGGTTACTGTTGGTAATACACTAAGACGTCATGGTTTGAAATCATGCATGGCACGGAAGGTTCCCCTGCTTAAACCAGCACATGTCCAGGCATGTTTAAGTTTGGCAATGACCATTTGGATGATCCAGAGGAGTCATGGGAGAAAGTCATGTGGTCAGATGAGACCAAAATAGAACTGTTGGGTCATAATTCCACTAAACATGTTTGGAGAAAGAAGAATGCTGAGTACCATCCCAAGAACAACATCCCTACTGTGAAGCATGGGGCTGGTAACATCATGCTTTGGGGGGTGTTTTTCTGCACATGGGACAGGGCGACTGCACTGTATTAAGGAGAGGATGACCAGGGCCATGTATTGCGAGATTTTGGGGAACAACCTCCTTCACTCAGTTAGAGCATTAAAGATGGGTCGAGGCTGGGTCTTCCAACATGACAATGATGGAACTGGCTAGGCCACACCAGAACCTTGATATGCTTCTTACAGAGCCACATCAAGGTTCTGGTGTGGCCTAGCCAGTCTCCAGACCTAAACAATAGAGAATCTTTGGAGGGATCTCAAACTCTGTGTTTCTCTATATATATACATGCCTGTAAAATAAATATAATGTAATACACTTTTTACATAACAATGATCTTTGGCCACACATGACCCTGTGGCTGGTTCACCACTGTTCCTCCCCTAGATCAGTTATGATAGATACTGATCACTGCATCCCACCAGGAGCTGCAGTTTTGGAGATGCTCTGACCCAGTCGTCTATCCATCACAGTTGTGCCTAGTCAAAATCGCTCACATTGTAATGCTCTTATTATATATATGATGTGCATCTCTGTAATGAGAAGGGGTGTGGTCTAATGACATCAACACCCTATATCAGGTGTGCATAATTATTAGGCAACTTCCTTTCCTTTGGCAAAATGGGTCAAAAGAAGGACTTGACAGGCTCAGAAAAGTCAAAAATAGTGAGATATATTGCAGAGGGATGCAGCAGTCTTAAAATAGCCAAGCTTCTGAAGCGTGATCATCGAACAATCAAGCGTTTCATTCAAAATAGTCAACAGGGTCGCAAGAAGCGTGTGGAAAAACCAAGGTGCAAAATAACTGCCCGTGAACTGAGAAAAGTCAAGCGTGCAGCTGCCAAGATGCCACTTGCCACCAGTTTGGCCATATTTCAGAGCTGCAACATCACTGGAGTGCCCAAAAGCACAAGGTGTGCAATACTCAGAGACATGGCCAAGGTAAGAAAGGCAGAAAGTCGACCACCACTGAACAAGACACACAAGCTGAAATGTCAAGACTGGGCCAAGAAATATCTCAAGACTGATTTTTCTAAGGTTTTATGGACTGATGAAATGAGAGTGAGTCTTGATGGGCCAGATGGATGGGCCCGTGGCTGGATTGGTAAAGGGCAGAGAGCTCCAGTCTGACTCAGACGCCAGCAAGGTGGAGGTGGAGTACTGGTTTGGGCTGGTATCATCAAAGATGAGCTTGTGGGGCCTTTTCGGGTTGAGGATGGAGTCAAGCTGAACTCCCAGTCCTACTGCCAGTTTCTGGAAGACACCTTCTTCAAGCAGTGGTACAGGAAGAAGTCTGCATCCTTCAAGAAAAACATGATTTTCATGCAGGACAATGCTCCATCACACACGTCCAAGTACTCCACAGCGTGGCTGGCAAGAAAGGGTATAAAAGAAGAAAATCTAATGATATGGACTCCTTGTTCACCTGATCTGAACCCCATTGAGAACCTGTGGTCCATCATCAAATGTGCGATTTACAAGGAGGGAAAACAGTACACCTCTCTGAACAGTGTCTGGGAGGCTGTGGTTGCTGCTGCACGTAATGTTGATGGTGAACAGATCAAAACACTGACAGAATCCATGGATGGCAGGCTTTTGAGTGTCCTTGCAAAGAAAGGTGGCTATATTGGTCACTGATTTGTTTTTGTTTGGTTTTTGAATGTCAGAAATGTATATTTGTGAATGTTGAGATGTTATATTGGTTTCACTGGTAAAAATAAATAATTGAAATGGGTATAAATTTGTTTTTTGTTAAGTTGCCTAATAATTATGCACAGTAATAGTCACCTGCACACACAGATATCCCCCTAAAATAGCTTAAACTAAAAACTACTTCCAAAAATTTTCAGCTTTGATATTAATGAGTTTTTTGTGTTCATTGAGAACATGGTTGTTGTTCAAATTAATACCTCAAATAAAATTAATCCTCAAAAATACAACTTGCCTAATAATTCTGCACTCCCTGTATATACTCTGTATTTTTTGGACTATAAGCCGCTACTTTTCTCCCCCACTCTTTGAACCCCGTGGCTTAAAGCGGCTAATGTATAGATTTTTCCTTTTTTTTTTTTTTTTTTTCAGGTTCACAAGCTTCAAGCCAAAAAACTGAGCACCATAACATTAGACCAATGAAATTGCAGAACGGGTTCAGGGGGAACCAATGAAACTCTTTATATTAAATCAGATGTGCTCCCACTGAATCGGGCCGCAACACATCATAAATATGGATGATGTTCCTCTGACGTTTGACCTGCCGCTCACTCGGACTGTCAACAGGAAATGCGAATCATTTGTCACGCTAAAAACAAGCTGAGCTGCACGGCATGGGGAGAAAAGCTTCACCGATGGTGATTTTTAAACGCACGACGACAGGTGTGGCTTATTTATGTTCAGAATAAAAATCTTTGTCAAATTTAATGGGTGCGGCTTATATTTGGGTGCACTTAATAGTCTGGAAATTACGGTAAATATATTACAATAATAAGAATAATAATAACAGTGATAATAAGGAGGAGGAGGAGGATGAGGAGAAGTACTGTATAAACTCACCTTTGAAGAGTAGGTGTGACCATCTGAGCCACACACTGGACTAGGATGAACCACAGGACAAGGTCTACACTTCTCATGACTCACTGCACCCATCCAGTGCTTATGGAGATGACTGCCTTTCCGTGGCTTAATACTGAATGAAAAAAAGAACAAATCCTTAACACATAGCTGGCTTTTATTTATTTAATTTATTCAAAACATGGGAATATTAATGACTAAAAGACAGTAAGAAAGAAAGAAAGAGAGAGAGAGAGAGAGAGAGAGAGAGAGAGAGAGAGAGAGAGAGAGAGAGAGTTAGTATTCTAATAAGAGATTAGAAATGTCAGTGAGGTGTGTTGCATGTGAGTCGTGAGTTGCACTGATTAAACAATGAACTAATGTCAGGTTAGCAAAGGCCACGGAGCTGCTAGTGTATGTATGTGTGTGTGTTTTCTCTCAGGGCTGAGTATCTGTATCACACTGTGAGTGGATTAAATTGACCTCAATCCCTCTGGAGAGATCCCCTTTCTACATCAGTCCCAATCATTCTCACACACATGCACACCCACACCCTTATACAGACACGACTAGAACAGGAGAAAAGAAACTGCACTTTTCCCTTCTCTCTCTCTTTCTCTCTCTCTCTCTCTCTCTCTCTCTCTCTCTCTCTCTCTCAGTCCCAATCATTCTCACACACATGCACACCCACACCCTTATACAGACACGACTAGAACAGGAGAAAAGAAACTGCATTTTTCCCTTCTCTCTCTCTCTCTCTCTCTCTCTCTCTCTCTCTCTCTCTCTCTCACACACACACACACACATCGTCATTCTTTCAGCTGCTAGGCTTTTAAAAGCTTAAAGATAATCATTGCCTTTTTCTGAGCTTCTGCACTGATCTGTACTTCTATTTGTTTTTATTTACTAAGTGTGATATTTACTATCTTTTCCCTCACATTTTATCAGATACAATAAAATATCTGCTCAAAGAAGAAACTTTGGTCGTTGCGATGCCTTTCGGCTCTGAAGATTGAAACACCTACATCCACACAGTCAGGATTAGACGGTGTTCCTGCTGGCCTGTCAATCATGATGTTGTCAAAGCTGAAAGCACTAGTGGGCATTCTAGCCTTCACATTTGTGTTTTGGGAGCTTCAGCTTTAGCAGGAAGCCTGAAGAGAGGAGCTGTTTATTGATTATTTGACTTTCAAAAAAGCTGTTCAGGGCAGAATAGATTATAATTAATAATAATGCTAATTAATGGACATTCAGTGCCACTCAGATGAGGATGGGTTCGCTTTTGATTGTGGCTCTTCTCAAGGTTTTTTTTCTCAGACCATTGCAGGGAGTTTTTTCTTACCACTGTCCCCACTGGCTCACTCATAAGGGATTCATTTATAGGAACCATATTATATTTGTAATTATTTATTTCTGCAAAGCTGCTTTGGGACAATGTCCACTGTTAAAAGCACAAAAGAGACAAAGACACATTCAGACAGTTTTTAAGTATTTATTTTTGAATAATCAAAAGTTAAATCAAGTTAAAGTCAAAATGATTAATCCCTTAAAACTGCTTAAAAGTCATATGATGGTTGAGACAACATTAAAAAGCAAGTTAATCAGAAAAACCTAGCAGGACAATTTAGTATGCTTAGACAAGCTTTTTTTTAACAAGGTTTAAAAAAAAAAAAATTTAATGATGACAAATTATACATAGACATGATTCATTTTATAAACAAAATGTACTATTTAAGTATTTTATGTAACTAGTTAGATTTAGTTTAACTCATGTACATACTTGTGTATCTACATTTTTGTGTATCTATTAGTATTAAGGTTACTCAACTTTTATTTATGACTTTCACTGGAATTTACACCTAATCTGTTCATACCAAATAAAATATATGTAATGAATTTGAATAATGTTGAAGATGGTTCTAAACCCTGTTATTTTCATATACATTTAATACGTAGTTTTTAAATTTGTAGTTTTTACTCCTCTGTCCACTGGTTTCATTATAACATTATATCATCATGATGGAGTTCTGCTACTGATATTTAGGTTACGGATGTTATGAAAAAGTATGCTTCACATAAATCACATGACTGATCCCAAATGTCCAAACATGTCAGTCATTATTAATGTGACATAGCACATACACCCCCCCCCCCCCTTGATGATTTCAGAAATGCATTAGATATTGATTGATTCAGCTTTTTAAGTTTAAGCATGTTAGAAATTTTAAACCTGTCTTAGTATATTTAAATTTAACCTATTTCTTAACACCTCATAAATGCAGTGTAGAAAAACAAATTAGGATGCTATACGATGCCATGATGACACTACACTTCTCATTCCAATGACGTCCAATCATAAGCATATGAATGCTGGAGACCAGAAATGCACGTGCAATGCTAAAAACTTCTGCATTTTGCTGCCTCAAAAAAGTTATATTTTCTAAAGGTATGTGACCAATAGAAAATCAATGTCACATGACCTTCAGAAAAAAACAAATGGAGGAAGCAAGGATTATAGTGGGCACATCATCCTATTTTATATAAATCCACATTTTATATAAAAGCATGTAAAATAAACGTTTGTAAAAAAAATAATTATTGCATATATAACATCGGTGTATGATTTCATATCCAATTAATCCCATATTTGTAGCAGGTTAAAGTCTATTGTGACTGCAGCCTGCATATATTTAGTTGATCCAGAGCCTATTCCAGGAGCACTGGGTGGAAGTAGCCTATAACCTATAAACTAGTTATGGAGGTGGGAAAAATTCGGATTGTCAGAGAGAGGTGTCATGACTGTGAGACTACCATCACTACCTGAAGACCTTGCTTTATAAGACTTAATATAGCCTTCATAACAATCACTGTTTCATCCAATTGAGGCCAAAAAGCAGCCGAATTAAACTCAAGCTTTGATTTATTCAATGGATTACAGCTCTCAGTATGATTCTAATCACTCATCATTTATTGAATGTGTCACACATTATGATGAACCTATTTATGCCATTATTCAATATTATTTACAAGCAAGCTGCCTGCTTTATGTTTTTGTCATTGTGTTAACCGATGAGAAGGAAATGAGACTCACGTGTGTCAAGTGTGTAACTGGTGTGATGTTCTCACAAACTTCAGCGAGATGCAATCACAGGACCATGAAGTTAATCGGCTACTGTGTGTTTGCTCATCAAATGAGAGGGAGTAATTATACCTAATTAACTCCTGGGCCCTCTCTCACAGGACCAATGTATAATTAATGTGAGTTGAATCTTAATAAGGGTGAGGAGGTCAGACCTAATAAAGAACTCTGATCACATGGCTGCTGGCCACGTGAGCTTATTAGTAAAATGCACAAAATTAGGCCTAATTTGTGAGCTCTATTAGGTGGATCTGGCTCGTTTAGCTTTGCAGAAGGTTTTTTATCGTGTTTATTGAGTCATTTTCCAGGGCAGATGGCAGTCGGACAGTGATTCACTATTAACGGGAGATTATGAGAGTTGGCTATTGGTGATGAAGTGCAGAGTGCAGCTCAGCTAATATCAGCTCAGCCTGCTAGTTTATTCCAGCCAGAGATCATTACAGTGAGAGAGAGAGAGAGAGAGAGAGAGAGAGAGAGAGAGTCTTACCTGTGCTGTGGAGGTTTGTGATTGGTGCAGATGGCCGTTTGGAGGTCATGACTCACACATACTTTGTTGGGAGGACAGTGCACCTTCATGCAAGGATCTTTAGTAATATCCAAACCTGACAGAGAGACACAAACAGATTTAAAATATAACTCAACCTGATCTTCGACTAGTTTTGTATTAGTTCTGTATGATGGCTTTTGCATCGCTACAGCACATCACTGTACGCAATTAAACAGTGCCATGGCAAGAATCCTTAATTAAATGTTGGTTTGCTTCCTATATATAAACAAATCACAAGCATTCATGCTGGAAGCCTAAACACTTTTGGCAATCAATTACTGTCCTCTTATGGGACTGATTAAAAAGGCAGCAGTAGGAATAGGAACTACTCTGAATGAATAATAGTGTTCTTTCTTTCTAGTTTTTTTTTCTTCCCTAATGACTCATTGGAAAGCACGCCACCAACCTAACATTTTGGTATAATACCAGAGATACCACACTGCTTGTAATAAACTTTCTGTAAGTTTGTTTCTCTGACTGCAAATAAACAATACTGTTCGATGGGTAAATCACTCTTTCTGTTTTCAGTGGTGGCATTTGTTAACCGACTCAACTTGATCAAATGAAACAATGATCAATTACACATGGCAGGTATTAGAAGATTCAAATGTAATGGTTTTATTGGATTTGATACAAATGTTCATTAATTGTACACTGTACTACATTTATTTATTGGTTTATTAATCATTACTTATTCTTAAATTATTTTTTGTCATTTAGTATCAATCGATAATCACAATCTATGTTTGGGTTGTTGTGGATCTCTTGCCAATTTTAAAAACAGTCTGACAGGTCAAGAATAATCAGGACACCAGGACATAACGGGACAATCATTCAAAATGTCCAAAGTGTTTGATTTAGATATTACACAATTTGAATATTACACAATTTTGGTTCCTGTTCACTCAATCGAATATTGAGTCTTCTTCTTTCGGCTGCTCCCGTTAGGGGTCTCCACAGCAGATCATCCGTCTCCATACCCCCTGTTCTCTACATCTGCCTTTTTCAAATCAACTACCTGCATGTCTTCCCTCACCACATCCATAAACCTCCTTCCTGGCCTTCCTCTTTTCCTCCTTCCTGGTGGCTCCATCTTCAGCACTCTCTTACCGATATACCCCATGTCCCTCCTCTGCACATGTCTAAACTATCTCAATCTCGCTTCCCTCACCTTGTCTCCAAAATGCCCTACATGCGCTGTCCCTCTAATAAACTTGTTTCTAATCATGTCCAGCCTTGTTACTCCCAAAGGAAACCTCAACATCTTCAGCTCTGCTACCTCCAGCTCCACCTCCTGTCTTTTAATCAATGGCACTGTCTCTAAACCATACAACATCGCAGGTCTCACCACAGTCCTATAAACTTTCCCTTTCAATTTTGCAGATACTCTTCTATCACAATTCACTCCTGCCACTCTTCTCCACCCACTCCACCCTGCCTGCACTCTTTTCTTCACTTCTTCAACACACTTTCCATTACTTTGCACTGTTGATGCCAGGTACCTAAACTCATTAACCTTCACCACCTCTTCTCCCTGCAACTGCACCACTTCACTGCCCTCCCTCTTATTCACATTCGTACTGACTTTTATTCCTCTTCTCTCCAGCACGTACCCCCACCTCTCCAGGCTCTTCTCAACCTGCTCCCCACTCTCACCAAAAATCACAATATCATCCACGAAAATCATAGTCAATGGAGACTCCTGTCCGTCAACCTGTTTATAACCACTGCAAACAGGAAAGGGCTCAGAGCCGATCCTTGATGCAGCCCAACCACCACCTTGAACCAGTCTGTCGTTCCTATATATATATATTTATTTATTTATTTATTTATTTACTTATAGTGTATTTCCTAAAGACTTGTCCTCTGCAGAGAAAACTAATTATGCTGCAGTAACAAGTGCAAACATTAAAATTATCCCTGTAGGAAAAAAAAGGAAGCCAACAACTAAGAGCCGCAATCAATAACTAGACACGTGGGGCCTATTTTCTCAAGATTAAATTTCTTTTAATGTGTCTTTTAAATGTCTTTTCACCTTGAGCCCCTTGTGCACAAACAATTGAACTTTGAATATAATGGGATGCTAGTTAATTTATAATGAGAACTTGCTCTAAACTCGAAGTTTGTTTACACAGTCATTTTCAGATTTTTATTTTTTTTTACAAGGCCATATTCAGAGTCAGACAAGAGCATAGACAGAGAGGAGAGGAGAAGGGCATGCTATTGGAAAATCTCTAGAACTCGAAGAAAAACACGATTTTAGACAAATGCTTTATCACATACTGTACATTCTCCATCTCTGATTTCACAGAATGCCTTGCTCTGACAGCACACAGTCAGTGCTGCACTACCTTTCTTCAAAGAGTGAAAAAAATTGTGAGGAGAAAGACTAAGCGTGTGAGAGAAAGAGAGAGAGAGAGAGAGAGAGAGAGAGAGAGTGAGAGAGAGAGAGAAACAAAGGTGGATAAGGAATGTTTAGTGCAGCAGTGCAGAAGAAAAAGGAGGCGCATCATTTTTGAGAAATGCTGGCTTGTGTTTTCTTTGCTTTCCCCCTGACTTTTCTCTCTGCTTTCATTTGTTTTTGCAGGGTGAAGGTGCAGAGAGCATGATTTACTGATCATGGACACTGGCTTCTAAATCTCTTCATGGTTTATGATTGTGGATTAAAGGATCTTTTTTTATTATTATTTTAATTTAATATATATGCATGTAACTAAGTCTCTTAAAGCATGTGTGATCTTAAAATGGATACAGCAACCAAGTAGGAAAACTAAAACCAATGTAAGCAGCGCCAATAAACTCTGAAAAGAATGCATCCCTGTCTAAAAATTGGCAAGTTTTACTACTGCTTTCTGTTTAACAATAATTAGAATTCTTGATTTGATAAGCTCTGTTCTACGATCTCTTTGCTAACTCAAGGCAAATAAATTTCCCACTTTTACTATACACTACCTGTTGAGATGTCAATATAACTAGACAGGCTGCTTAAACAACAAAATCCCAGCAGTGCATAAACTCCTGCCTAAGCACCATCTCTGCAATTCAGATGTTAAACTCATGCAACTGAGTTTCAGTCATACTCCACTGGATGAAAGCAGAAGGTGTTTAGTCCTTGGGGAAAAGTCACAATTGCAAATGGCATGAACAACTAGGAGTGTGTCAAAAGATACCCATTAAGATTAAACCCCAGCAAACTCTTGTATCCTGGATAAGTTAAATTCCATTACTACCTCATTTATTGCCTTGTTTTAAACAGGGACAGTGATGGTCATGATTTATCCTATTGTATAGCTCTCAATGTTTCTAAAGCAGATAGAAAGCTGGAGGATGAGGATTCTGCATGTGCAAATCAAGATCAGGTGGGCGTTTTTGTTGTCTTTAGATTACATTTTTACCTTTTTGTTCATGCTCATTCATGTTCATTGGCTGATTTTCACTTTATACCACACCATACTGCACATGGACACTTCAAGGACAATAACTCTAAATCACTTTATTTTGTACTGTCAATAACTGTCATACGTATCCATCCCAGTCTAGATTCATGTACTGTATATACACATATTTTCTATAGTTTCTATTTTTTTTTTTTGATTTACCTTTTTTTGTTTTATCCTTAAATTCTATTTCTTTTTATGCATAAATGTTGGACAGTCGTACAAAGCATTTCACTGCATGCCATAGTCTGTATTTATGTGTATGTAACAAAAAGAAATTATTTGATTTGCTCTATTCAAAATATATGGCTGTTGTCCTTAAAGAGCATGTGTGATTCTAATTCGGCATTGCGGCTCAATTACATCAAGGAAAACCTTGACAGGGCCCTAGGACATAATCCAAGTTTACTCATATAGCACCAAACACACAGACCCCATTTCTCATTGGCAAACCCTTTCTCTATCCCTTACTAAATAACCATTTCAAATGCAATTTTGCATTGTCTGTTTGACCTACTTAAAACCTTTACTAGGTTTTACAAAAATGCAAGATGTAGTTGGGGTTTCATTTAACAAAATCTGCATAAATACTACACTGCAAGTTACTGAAAGACTGACTATAGTCAAACCTCTGTATATTGTTCCCTTATGTACTTTGCTGACCCTCTCTGTTTTTCACAGTCCTTCCAATCATGTTGAGGGCCAACCTCTCTTCCCTTATTTGGCTCAGAACATGGCCTTCAAATGGCCTTGTTGGCCTCCCAGTCCCCTCTTGACTTTTATTAGCAACCCCACTAATGTGCAACTTGATACTGACAAGGCATGTGGAACAGGTCAAATGTCAAAAGTCCAGCTGTGGAGCTGCTATGGCAACCAACACCTGTATTAATCAGCATCTCTTTCTTTTAACCTCTATAACCTTCATGTAAGCCCTCTCTCTCTCTCTCTTTGCACACTTTCTGTACTAGTTTGATGCCAAACCTGCTGCTGTTCTGGAGTGCAGCCATACCAGCTGGGTAGTAATTCTACTTTGCCATTTGCTGATCTTACAATCAGTCACGATCTCAATGTCCCTGCTTCATGTCACTGCTCCCTTGGCAATAGCACCAAGTGTTCTTGGTTTTGGTTTCAGTTTCTGTGGGCCCAGCATCTGCCCCCCAATTAGTCACTGATTATTTTAGTGATGGCCATGATTAACTGTGCATTCCTAGACCTTTGTGTATCCCTGTATCCCTGTGTCTTTGTCTAGATAGAGGCTGTTTAGGCAAGTCTGAGTACTAAACATCCCTATAATGGTAGGAAAACATTTCTGCAATGTCATCTTCAGCTTGTGAAGGCTAAAGAGCATAATTTATGATTGCTGTTATGGTTCTACTATCAGTTTGATTAGTGCCATCACCAATATATTCATGGCACCTTAATGTCAGTCCGTTTTACTAGCCGAGCAATATATTGTTGAAGCACTAGTGCTGTTGCGTTAAAATTGATTGGATTGTTAAACAGATGCTGCCTGATCTCTTGAGAATTTGATTGAAAATGTGTGAAGAACGAAACATTACTTTCATCTATCATCACTGCTCTCATCTCTTTCTCTCTCACTCACTCCTAATCTACTTCCCTTTTTCACTCTGTCTGGGATTACTAACATACCTCATTTCATAGTTTTATAGATTTTTTTTTAGTTGAAGGTATACACACACACACACACAGAGTTCGAAGAAAATTAATGACAAAGATTCTGGTAAGGAAAACATCACCTCTCTCTCTCTCTCTCTCTCTCTCTCTCTCTCTCTCTCTCGCGCTCTGACACAGTGGGGTGTGTGTGTCATTTATGATTCTAAATGATTGCCCTGGTGTGTTAGTAACAACAACTACTGATCATTAGAATGTGTATGTGAGTAATGACAACTACTGATCATCTTTGAGTATGTGTGTGTGTATTAGTAATGACTGCTACTGATCATCCTTGAGTATGTGTGTGTGTATTAGTAATGATGGTTGCTGATCATCCTGGAGAGTGTGCGTCAGTAACAACAGTTCTTTCCAGTCCCTGTGCTGTTCCTGCACAATCATAGCTCACAGTTAATTCATCAACTGCTGCAAGTCATTATCCTCTAATCTAATCTTTCAAACTGTGGGTTTCACATAGAGAACCTTTAATCACACACTTTAGCGAAGAAGCATAAATAAATCCTATAGACTAGAGAATGAAAACATCTGAGAGAGGGGTAGCTTTTTCATGACGAAAAAGGGTACAGTAATTTTTAATTATACAACAGACATATACACTATAAAAATAGCTGTTATAGTAAGTATTTAATCTATTGTTTAACACATTCATTTATTCATTTATTCACTTATTTATTACAATACTGATGTATACTGGTTGGGAAGCTTGTCCCAAAGACAGCTGATTTCAAATTTCCCTGAGCATTATTCATATGCAAACACTGCAAATCCTCTTTTTAGCCATGCAAACAATGTGGAATAAAATGCTTTCAACATAAAAAGATCTGTTTCAATTCCAACATTCAGAATCTGTAGTAGACAGATTTAGGATGCAAATGGAAGACAGAGTGAAGTTATTATCCAAATCCAAGAAATGCTAACACAGGCAAAATATCCAAACATGATCTACAGTAAGCATGCTTGTTGATTAAATTACACAGGCTCAGGTTTCACAACACACCTAAGGACTTGGGCTGCTTAAATGCTTAAAAACCAGGATGTAAACAGTAAATAGTTGTTAGTCATGCATTAAAAGTCTAGTGATTGTGACCTGTGCTGGTACAGAGGGGAGATACCCTGAGCTCACAATACAACCGTTTCTGTATTTAAATCTACACTGAGTTACCTTATTTTTTATTATTATTATTATTATTATTATTTTAAAGCTTGCCTTGTAGCTACATTCACAGGCCATTTGTATCTGTTACTAGCTTTAGTGCATTTAGCTTCTATGCCCGCTGGGTAATAATGTGTCAGACACCTTCTTTTATCACCATAAAGGCAGGATTAGGCCAGTGATATCCAGATGTTGTTTTGGTGGTGGATCATTATCAGTGTAACTGTTAAGTTGCAAAAATCAAAAATAGCTGCAGGTGTCTGAAGGCTGGCCACACCGATGCCCTACTTCTGCTTGGTATTTTCATGACATGGAAAGCACTCACTGATGTTAAGGATGACCTCAATTACTATAGATGATACCACTTAGAAACCATGACAATGGATGCAGATGATGGACAATTTTGTTACGATGGCTTAGGACAGCAATTGCTATATAACAGCTTTAGGGCTTTACGATCGCAATTGTCACAAATATGTCTTGCACTCAAGTCTCCATCAGTAAACAACTGATATCAAAACAATATCTTTTATGTCAAAATTATAATGAATTTTCTGGTTACAAAATCATACTCTTTGACCATATAGTACTTAGAGGGGAAATATCTACAATATAATAACATGATCTTCTGTCAACCAGATCAGGATGCATTCACTTTTAGAGTCTAGTAGCTCTCAAGGTTTTCCTCATATAAAAGTGAGGAAAAAAGTTTTTTCTCTTATTTCTCCATTGTTGCCCGTCTTGTTAATTAAAGATAAAAGTATAATGTATATTCTGAAGTTTTGAATGTCAGGCTGCTTTGAGACAATGTTCATTGCTATAAGCGCTATAAAAATGTTTTCATTGAAAAACTTTCCATTGTTTTAAAATCAAAAGTTAGAACAGATCTGTGTCTGTATATATATATAT
>MU551526.1:2240555-2285383 GCA_024362625.1 Silurus asotus
AAACTTTTGGTCTGTACTGTATATATATATTATATATACAGTACAGACCAAAAGTTTGGAGCTTTAAACCTTTAAACATATTTTTCAATAAACGATTTTCAAGTTAATAATGAATCTTTTTCCCAGAACATGTAATTATGTGCCAAACTTATGATTCAAAAGGACTGTGGAGCACTGTGCCTTTTCGAGAAAAAATTAAGGAAAGCTTTCTGACTTTTTAGAATAATTCCTAATGAAGCTGTTCAAGAAGGTGCATTGGACTTTGTGAATACTGCTTCAATCAAAATATAAAAAATATCAATCCCTCATTCTTTTTATTCTCCTTCCATTTCACTCTCTCTGTATTACTATCTCTCTCTGCTACTTTACACAAAAATGTTAATGAATAATCTGTGGCTTCATTTCGCATAAATAAGAAGATGATTGCATTCTCTATAGTGGTTTATTACAGAGGAAAATAAAAGACTTCCTCTAGATTGTCACTATGGAAACAGCAGGGGCCGGGGGGCAAGTAGGGTCGCAGGCAAAAACAAGTTTTATTGCATTACGGTTAAAATTAAAACAGATAGGCATGAGAGAGAAAAAGAGAGAGAGAGAGAGAGAGAGAGAGAGAGAGAGAGAGAGAGAGAGAGAGAGAGAAAGCACAGGAAAGGGCCAGAGTATATAAAATGAACAAATACTAATTATTTGTGAGATAAAAGAATATAAATACACTATTAATGCGTTCTGAGAGCAAGACCACACATTCAATGATGGAAGAATCTCCTTCTGAACCTGTTTAATTTTATATTAACTACCTGAGCAGCTAAACGAAGCACTCGTACATGGTGCTAAAGGAAACATTTGAACAGCAGAGGCCAAAGGAATTGGACAGTATTGCTTCTCGATGTTGCCGGTACTGGCACTTAAGCACTCAGGAAGTGTTGTGCCTATTGTGCCTATCTAGAGCTATATTCAGTTTTCTCTGAAGCACATTGTGTAATTTAATGTGCATAATCAGCAAATGCTCCCCAGTGGAAGTGTTAAAATGACATTAGGAAGGAGGTGGAGTGTCACACATTAACTCCCCCTGTGGAATTACACCCATTCCTTCAGTTCTACTGAGGTGTGACTTCTAATATCCCCCCTGCAGAGACAAAAACTGAAACTTTACTATAAGACAAAACAGAGCAGAGACAAAGGTCATAAAAACCAAACAAAAAAACATACTGGATAAAATTAAGCTAAACATTCACATACACCACATTGTTACAAAAGCCATCATACAGCAACCCTGGAGCGGGAAGTCGGCTTTGCTCAAGGGTCCAACAGTGGGAAGTCCATCTGAATTTACTAGCACCCTTGTAGCAATAAGTACAAATCTTTACTCGGAAATCTATCAGAACATCTCCAGAATCAAGAGTGGAGGTTATTATAACAGCAAATGGGGACTTCATGTGGAATGGGTGTATATAAACCAAATATGATATGGTCAGGTGTCCACACACTTTTGTCCATATAATAAATTTTAATACATGGGTCACCTGACTGTTCAGTTTTACTATTTGTGCAGTAATAAAGACCAAAAAGTCGATTTTAAACTTCTTCTTGGACCTTTGTAATGCAGTGTCAAACTGCACTTCAGTTTGTAGCTCCACAGGCTACAACTGACATTTCTTCAATGAAAAAAAGGACAATGGTGCAAATCATGTGCAAAACAGCATATGATGTCCCCTTTAAACTAAGTTATGATGCATATTAATATGCACTCAGGTAAAAAAAAATCTGGCTGACACTTTGCACAGCATGGAAGCTCATTCCCATCAACACAACCATTGGTATATTCTAATGATTAGTAGTTCTTAAATGTATGGTATTTGCTTTGAAGTCTCCATCAATACATCCATTCTGGTACAGGTCCATTAGGACACAGACTAAGAATATCATCAGTCTAAAATGTGTTGGCAGGGAATATACTGTAGTAAGAAAAATATTTTTTTCTTTTTTTTAATAAGTGCTAATTGTACTTAGAGGATGCCATGCCCACAGCAGCATCTAGGACATCTTCCCAGACTGCAAACAAACTGGGAGTTGAACTAGCATGTTGAAATCCAGCCTCAGCAGCATCCAAAAACAAGTTTTAACTTTCAGCAGCTTGCATGTGTAGTTCCCGTGGCATATTTTATTTAATTCTTTTTTTTTTTCTTTTTTCGATCATGATGGAATTAACTATGACCCAGTGTAAATATTTTATTTTTATTTCATATTTAGTTAAAAAAATAAAAATAAATAAATGGGTGGGTGCATAAGGGATTGTTCAGAATTCTTTGAGGCGTGTGTGGGAGTGTGTTTTTCCCCCCCTACAAACTCCCCAATATACAACTGTACACTTTACAATGTCAAAGTTAAGTGGTACCATTCATTTAAAGCAAGAAGCAGCAGGCGTGTGTAATTGACTACACACTTGGGTTCAGCTTCCCTGAAATAAAAAAATAATAATAAAAAAAAAAAACAAAAAAAAAAAATATATATATATATATAAAAATTAGGCTGGATTTTGTTTTACCATCTGCCTTGCTGCCTATGATGTCTTTGTTAACTCTTTGACTAATCGCATGACTTCATTTACAGCTGCCATGACAGATCTGACTCTAAACTAGCTCAGTGGGACTGGCGAGTGATGATCTAACAGTCCATGACTGAGTGGGAAGAAGAGACGGGTGGGCAGAATGCTGTTAAATGAAGTATTATATTGTGCAGGTAGAAATGGAAATCATTTCTTGCACGAAATGAGAAAGCTTGCATTCTTTCTGTGTGTATCAGTGTTTGAGTTGTGTGTCAGCGGTATGATTGCTGCAGTTATATAAACAAAGAGGGTAGATTTGATGTGTGTGTGCTTGTTTGTCTGTGAGCACACTTGTGTTGAGTGCTGTTGTGGTCAATAATATAATAAAAAAAAATATTTACAATAAATGTGTAGATGAGGAGTAAATACTTTTATTTAAAACCTCCCCACATCACCTCCATATGTCTTTGTCGTTTATTCATTGTGCATTATCTTTCTCTTTCTCTTTCAGGACATTATCAGACTGGGGACACATTGTATAAGCCCTTAATGGCAGATGATCTTGAGTAATTGCAAACAGAACAACAGGTCATGGTATAACTTGAATCTGCATTCTGCTTCTCTCTGGCTCATAATAATACAAACGGTTATACCACAAATCCAGCTGTTCAACAGCAATATACGGTATCTTTACCATCTGGCAATGAACACTGAAATCACATGAGTCGGTTCTGTGATAATTAAAAACACTATACAAATAACAATAATGTGAAGTGAATTCAGTATGTGCCCCGTGTTCATCCTGTAGTTATGGCAACAAGCAGAATAGGTTGCAATTACAGGAAAGATGGCTAAGGTAGTGCTGTGATCTATCCACAGGTGTATCATCCAAACAAAGATTATCAGATCAGAGTCAAGCTGGGATAAGCTAGCTGCACAGTGTAAACCTATCTTGCCATGTCTTTCACAATGTGTGTGTGTGAGTTTAAAATGACAAGGTAAGCAGCAGGTGAAGGTTAATCCATTGCTACGCTATCACCGGGGGAATGTGTGTGTCCTCCAGACTGAGCACCAAAGAATATTCATATGCACACACCGTGAACCATGGGGATCCCTTAACCTGATGCTGCTCCCGTCACTAAAACAACAACTGCTGCTGAATCTTCACTACAAGAAAGTAGCCCTCGATTTCCCTGTCGTAAAAACTCATTTTTGATCTGCACCAACCCCCAGGCTCTACGAAAAATCCCTGTTCCTCCCTGCGGTGTGATTTACTCAGTCTTCAAGCTGTCGCAGATGCACAGGCATTTTCAAGCATGTTTGAAATTCTAAACAATGAATCATATAGTGCTAGGACCTTAAAGACAAGTTAGCAGGAACAAAGCCAAAAAAAAGAAAAAATATTAGCTGCAGTCTGCACAGTAGATCTCTGAATCCAGATCAATTGTATATTTACAGTGCAAAATGTTAGCATACAAATGTCTTTCTAGCCATTGTTTTTATTAATTTTTTTAAATATACCCCCAGTTCTCGTTACAGAACAAACACTACTTAGGTCTTACCAACCTTTATTTTGTGCTCTCTGTTGTTGTTGTTTTTTTACTTGTTTCTTTTAATAAATTTAGCAAACATGCACTTGTGCAATGTGGAGCATGTTATGCTCACAAAGCAACAAACTGCAAGTAATAAAAGGCATGTAGTATAATGCCATTCTGATATTCATGTAATGTTCATTTGGCATAATGCACTTGTATATGAAGCATGTCTGAACTAAATCTTTCACAGCTGGAGTCCAGTAATTGGGTAAACACCTTATGGTCGGCAATGCTGCAATGATATGATTTAAAAACAGCCCTTAGTAAAGAGAAATAAGGATTGAATTAAAAGAAAGTAGCATTCCAAAAACTATACCAGAAAGCCACCATTCCCCTAGACATTAATCGCATTTTGTCAGACACCATTATCCGGAATGACTTACATTAACACATTAACCACTGAGATACCACTGCCCTGGACCAGACTGGACCTCTTGGCTCACCTGTTACTAGGGCTGGGAGATCAGGTTCAGGTTCAGAAATCAAGACCTGTTCAAATCTGTCAGCACTGGTGGTTCAATGATAGAATTCTCACCGCCCGACAGGAGACCTAAGTTCAATTTCTGGCCAACGCACAGCTGGTTTTTGAAGCTGCTTGTTTGCCAAGTGCCTTTGCCTGAAGGGTTTACAAGCTTTGGTTCTAAACAAGCCTGTCTAAATATGGGGGTCTGCCAAAATGCTGTAGATCAATCACATAATATTGTATGTAGTATTTTGCATTAAGGTTTGTTTAACTAACATTATTTAAGACATAAAATAGCACTAACAAACCATATACTCCAGCATCGATAAGTTCTTATTCACATGGACCAACCTTTGTTTTAATTTCTGTGCTGAATTAAACCAAACAATCTACATAAACCAATATTCACATCAACAATGAGTAAAAGAAATGCATTAAGTCTTAATGAACATGTTTTTGGTTGTTCACTGGCAAAATTCAAAAGCAAGGCTGAAGCAACTTTTAACATTTGAATCTAGAGACCAGTCAGTTATTAACATCTAACACCTTTAAATATGTAATAGTATACAAATAGCTGCTAATGTACTGTAAAATTCTGTATTATTTTGTTGACCCTAATTTTATCACTGGCAAAAATTCTAAATGGAAAAGTGAAAAATACTCTGTCTCTTTCATCCCAAAGGGTAATAAACAAACTCAGAGTATAACCTCACAGCATGGACCTTTAGCTCAGTCACAGATAACACTCATTTTTCCAGTAAAAGGTTAAAGTACACCAGTACCTAGAGGTACAAGACATTGCACTTAAAAGCACTGGTTTGACTGACCTTTTCTGGATTCTCTTCCCAAAGGGCAGAAGCGAATGTTGCTCCTGGCTAGAAAAGGAAATGTTCAGGGCCTTTATAAATAAATACAAAAATAAAAAAGCGGAAGGGAGCAATAACCTCTTCTGCAGCACCTCCAATGAAGCACCTCAGACAACTCCTTAATCAAACTGACAACAAATGCAACCCCCCTGGCTAGGGGTCATTAACTGTGCTAACTCAAATGCCATTTGTCAAAAAGTTGCAAAAACAAAATGCTTTGATTTTAAAGGGAATACAAACACCCTCTCAGGAAAAACACAGATCTTTACTGCATCTAACCCACAGATTCAAGAATGTTGTAGCTGTGTTTTATGTATATGTATGTGTGTTGTGTTAATGCTTCGCCCTAAATTATATGCACAAACATGCATGTAACTGCTCCCATTCTCTACAGTGTATACATTCATTTCTTTCACAACCATGATGATGTTCAATCTAAACTTCAAATCACATTTTCTTCATGAACCCCATGAAACTGTTTGTTTTCCCTTGGTTTCCCAGGCACTAAACTTCTTTTAGTCTTACACACAAATTGCTTTAAGAGTAATTGGTATTAATGTCAAGATTCTTTGATGTAATAATAATGAAAAAGCCATTCTCTAATTTCCCCTGAAACTGAAGGGATAAAGAGTGAGGGGGAAATAAAAGTGGACAAAAAACACCCCTCTTTCATTTAGGCATGCTGGGTGTGTGTGTGTGTGTGTGAGTGTGTGAGTGTGTGTGTGTGTGTGTGTGAGAGAGAGAGAGAAAGCGAGAGCGAGAGCGAGAGAGCCGTGTCATCATTCTGCAGGTTTTACAGAATTAACCGCACTGCCCTCTTTCAGTGCAGCATAATTACTATTTCACATTTCATTACAGAATAAAGTAAATAAAATGGCCGTGTCCACAGCACCGGGAGAGAAAAATGTTTAAGCTAAAGGATGTAATGGGATTTTAAGGGACATGTGCACCACTAACAGGAAAAAGCCCTCATAATAACAACATAGAGAGGGTGAAAGACGTCGCTCCAAATAAAGTGTCAGAGAAGAGTGCATTCTCTCACTCGCAGCAGGGAAACGTGTCAGGTGTGAATTAAGAGGAAGTAGTATATAATTGTGAAGATGTCATGGGATTGATAGTTTAAAACAATTGAGTTATGGTAACAATTCTGTTTCTGACCTTAAAAGAGAGAGAGAGAGAGAGAGAGAGAGAGAGAGAGATTACAATCCACACGAACAACCTGTGAGCGTCGAACCACTAATCATATATATCCAGTACATTATTGTGTTCACTTTGTGTGTGTATGTTTCTAGAACACCACAATGCCGGCATCAACAAAACATATGTTGCGAGTTCTGATGCACTTAGTTACCATGACAGCTTCACAATCGTTTATCCAAGTCAGCAGCAATAATCACAAAATGCTCGATTGCTGTAATCGTTAGATGTCCAATATGAGAAGAAATGAGCTGGCGTGAAAATACTTGACAGATCTGTGTCTTCTCGGACGCTGGACAATATGTGCACACACAAACTAATCTTCACACATACACACACACACACCAAAGTACCATTTAGTGCTGTGAAAGGGCCCATGCACAAGTTAACAGCGAAGCAAAAATCACACACAGGATCAAGGCACATTTTATAAAATTTACCAAAGGAGCTATAAATCAAATCCTGATGGCTGAGGCAGGAAACATAAATTGACCTTATAGTGCATTACATTATACAGTGTCCTACTTCACTACCACAACTCTGAATGCAGTGAATTCCCACAGGAGGAAATCGCCATTAAAGGAAAAACTAAAATTGTGGGAAACCAGACTGCCTCACTCAGAGGTGATAAAATGCCACACAGTCACAGATTAAAATTAGAGGTCAGTCTAATAAAACAGGATGAAAGACGTGTGGGTGGCTGTTTTCAGGCTAATTAATGATAACGTGTTGTCTTTAACAAGCTTTAGGAGAGCGGGAGGTAAGGGGTGATGTGCCTCTGGAGTTAAAAAGGATGAATCCTGTGAGGATGCACTGTGGATGGTCGCTTCACAGCACACGCCAACGCACACCAACACACACCTACTCTATCTGACTCAACGATGAGTGTTAAATGTGCATGAGTGGTCCCTTTTAACATTAGTACTTGATCTAATCTATAATTATATCACATCAGTGCTTTTACATACGATCCATAATTATAAGTACATTTGCAATGAGAGCAGGGAACCAGGTTGTTTTGACCTTTTTCATACACATATGGCAGCTTGTGTGACTTAGTTGCATCCACACATGATCCCATTTCACACATCCAATCGGATGCCCTGTGAAAATTACATGCCAATTTTCTTCAAGAAAAATTATTTAAAAAAAAGCCTCATATCTGTATTTGTATCTACTTTATCTATACATTCGCTGCATACCAAAAGCAGACTAACAATGAAGTAAAAGATCAAGACATTATAACAGAATGAAAGAAAAGAGCAAAGACAGGTTAAAAGAGGATAGAGAGGACGTAAGGGAAAAAAAATCGGAACAAAGAAAGCATCTCTGTGGATAATCAGCTCTGACAGGTTGCTTTAGCTCTTAGAGATTCGTTTGTAATTGCTGATGGAATGAAAAAGACAAAGTCCTGCGGGAAGATCCGGGATGCCCTGACGTCTCCACGGGAGAGAGCCGGATTAGTCACTCCTGATTATCAGGTGCTGGCAAAGACTCGATCCTCGTCTATCATGTGTTCTCTGTTGCTTCTTATTCTTCAGTAGCCATAACAAGAAAGAGAGGAAAGCATCACTTTGGCTCACCCCACATATGTGTAAGTAGGTGTTTAAAAGAAATTGATCCTACAAGTGCTATATAAAATGAGTTCTATGAAAGTGGAGGAAAAACTTTTAGGGTGAAGTGGTGCAATGTGCCCTCTTCTTCCCCCTACTTCTTACACAGTAAAGTAGGTTTGCAACTCTTCTTTATGAAAATAAAAGTATGAGCTCTTACCCAATTCCCAACTCAGTTCTCCAGTTCTGCTGGAGAGGAGAGGGGATTCTTGTCTGCATGACAGGCCACGCTGGGAATTACTAATGAAAAACAGCCTTTTGTCTTAAGTTTCATCATGTCTTTTTGCCCTTCCCTAGTCAGCCAACTCTAATTAGGACAGTGAATGCAGCAACCGGGACAAACAAACAGCTTCTACTTCAGTATTTCACCGATAAAGAAAGCCATTCTGGCCTACAAACATGTTTATTTCACTGCAGGACCTGAGAGTTATCTGACTGTTGTCCTGGTTCACACACATATAGCTCCTACCTGAATGGACCAGCAAGAATGGCTTTGGTAGCACTGGCATGGCTTTCAATTTGAAGCCTAAATTTTCAAGGAGTATAGCCAGGAAGTCTTTTTTCCCAAATAAATTATTATTCTAATATTCACAATGTATACATTTTTTTATAGTTTATATTTGGTGCTTATATTTATATAGGCACTAAATGCCTATGTCTTGTAGTCAAGTCTACTTGACTACTCAATAAGCCAAAAATTCTAACAAATTAACTTATATTTCATTAAACTTGCCAATTGCAACTACACTTACATAAAGAAGACCAACTAGATGAGTTTATTTCTATAGCGCTTTTCACAACAGACATTGTCTCAAAGCAGCTAAGAGTTAAGGTGACCGATGTATGTTTATCCCTGATGAGCAGCCCTGGCGACTGTGGCAAGGAGAAACTCCCTTAGATGTTATGAGGAAACCTTGAAAGAAACCAGACTCAAAAGTGGAACTCATCCTCATCTGGGTAACATCAAGAGATTATAGTCTTTTAACAATATGAGAAATGTCCTTTCTTCAGTCTTATAGAGTCCTTTGAGGTTATGGAACCAGGAGCTAATAAGATAAGATAAGAAGAAATAAATAGAAATTAGTAGAGATGAGTAAAAACAAGCAGAGTTTAGGTTAATGTCAATGGAGATGAGTAAAAAAATAAAAAAATAAAAATAACTAAGATTAGTAATTTGTATATGGTCTACAAACTACAATGGCTTAGGTCTACAATTGGTAATTTGCAATTTTAAGACACTGAACAGCAAACCAGCAATGATGGAACTGTAATAAATGGGCATTATATGCCACCCAGATGGAACAGGTTTTTTCTTTTCCTCTCAAGGTTTTCTTACTTTTATTATCACAGGAGGATTTCTCTTGCCACTGGCTTGCTCATATGGATAAACTTATATGTGAAATTATGTTATGTCTTAATTATGAATGTAAAATGTATATTCCCAATCTGTTTATCTCTGTAATGTTGCTTTGGCATAATGTCTATTACTATGGAGATGAATCAGGACAAATGGCGATGAGTGGAGATTAAGTGAAGATAAATGGAACCAGACTAAAATAGAGAGCACTGATTAGTCTCATCAGCTACAGGTGTAATCTTACTGCTCATTTAGTCTAGCTCCGCCCTCCACTCGTGAACCGCTGCCACAGTATATGAGTAGAGAGAAGTAGAGGTGACTGAAGTTAAATAAAGATGAACAGAGATGAATGAAGATCATAATAGTATTTTTGGTCACTGCTGAGTGTGTGTGTAAGAGACCTAGAAATGAATAGATGTACAGCAGGTAAGATAAGTATTGAACACCATTTTTTTTTACCATTTTTTCTCAGTAAATATATTTCTAAAGGTAATATTGACATTTTTACCAGATGTTGGTAACAACCCATGCAATCCACACATGCAAAGAACTCAAAAAATACGTGTCCATAAATAACATTGTGTGTAATAATGTGAAATGACGCATAGAAAAATATTAAATATGATGTATTTAATACTTCGAACAAAAGTCTTTGTTGGGAATGACCACTTTAAGACACCTCCTGTATGGAGAAACTAGTTGCACACATTGCTCAGGTGTGATTTTGGCCCATTCTTCCACACAAACACTGGCCAAATCTTGAAGGTTCTGTGGACTTTTCTATAGACTCTGATATATAGTTATCTCTATAGATTTATTAATGGGATTCAAGTCAGGTGATTGGACAAATTTAGCAGCTTTATTTTCTTTCTTTGAAACCAATTGATAGTTTCCTTGGCAGTGTGTTGGGATCATTGTCTTGCTGAAATGTCCTCATTTCATCTTCATCACCCTGGTAGATGGCAGCAGATTTTTTCCAAGAATGTCTCTATACATTTTTCCATTTATACGTCCTTTAATTATGATGTTTGCCATTGCATTATGCTGAAAAACAGCCCTACACCATGATGTTCCCACCTCCAAACTGGGTTGATGTGCCGTGCCATTTGTCCTCCAAACATGGTGTGTATTATGGCATCCAAAGAGTAAAATTTTGGTCTCATCTGACCATACTATATTCTCCTAGTATTTCACAGGATTGTCCAAATGTTGTGCAGCAAACTTTAAACAAGCTTCAACATGCTTTTATTTTTCCAGAAATGGAGTCTTGCAATTATATGTTTTGCAATAATAAGTTTGTGAAGGTCTTGAGAGAGCTCTTTGCTTTTACCCATCATCAGATGTTTCTTGTGTGAAACCTTGGTAATGGGGAACCTTTATATAGGCTATTAGTTTGAACTGACAAGGGGCTGGATCGCTTTCTAATCACTGATTGATTTCAGCTGTGTCTAGTCTTTTCATGCCTTTTTGAACCTCCCTTTCTTTGTGTGTTCAATCCATTTTCCCTGTCTCATTTCACATTATTACACAATACAGTGGAACCTCGGGTTACGAACGCCCCGGCATACGTATAATTCAGGTTACGAATCGCAGTTCATAAAAAATGTTGCCTCTTGTTATGAGAATTTTTTTAGGATACGAGCATTGCGCACGTTAAAATCGCAGGCATGTTTGTTTTTTACGTATCGCCACGTGCTCTCGCTGCGCTCTCGTGCAGAACATACACATCCGCTCGTCGCTCTAACAGTGTGGAATTACTGAACTTTAAATACTGTACGTATTCCTATCACTATGCCGCCAACAAAGTAGCCTGATGAAAATTCTCCTTCCAAACAATAACTCTCCTTCCTCCCGCTTCTACGGACGTCGTCTCCATCATGCACGCAGTGAGACTTCTTAAAGGTAAGGTACCATTTAAAGATTTATTTTTTATATGTTTATCGTTTTATATGATACGATTTCAATATAACATGTTAAAAGTAAATAATATTAGTGAATATTGGCGTTATTTTTCTTTTTTTAAGAAACACTTTTTGGGTGTCCAGAACGAATTACCGAAGTTTCTATTCATTCTTATGGGAAAATTTGTATCGGGATATGAGCTTTTCAGGTGAAGAGTAAAGTGATGGAACCAATTAAACTCGTTACCCGAGGTTCCACTGTACTTCATTCATGGACATGTATGGTTTGATTTGGATTGCATGGGTTGTGACCAACATCTGGTAAAGATTCCATGTCAATAGCACCCCTAAAAATATATTTACTGAGAACAATTGTGACGTTTTTAATACTTATTTTACTCACTGTACGTGCAGATGAGGGTGTGTAATAAAAAAAAATTTCCTTGTCTACTTGTTTCCACTCTTCCCCTTCAGACAAGAGTATTGCATTTAATTGTACACTTAAAAAAGTCTGCCTTATAACTGCATCTTTGGGTTCATACTTTCTCCACTTCTGAACAAAACTCTCTTGTGCAATTTCTGCTGCCTGTAGGGTTTTTAATGACTTTGTGCTAAATGTAACTGTTAACACTGTTGTATAAAGCTTTTCTGTCAGAAATAAAAGCAGTTTCTGTGTTTCATTAACACCAAAGTTTGATCAGACAGCAGTGCCAAAGTTATTCTTAACAGCTTTTCCAATTCATTGGTTATTGTTTCCTTCTTCAACAGAACTCCTCACTCCACAGTATGCTTACACTTTAATCTATTATTATTATTTGTACAGTAATTATTGTGATTGTTTTATAGAATGTTAGAAAGCCCAGTTTAATGTAATAATTTGGTTGACTGACTCATACACTCAAACTAGTTTTTAAAGTTTTTTGCTTTTGGCAGGATAAATAATTTGTCTAAGTGGTATTAAATGTAATTAAAATGGACTAGCAATTGGATTACTCAATCACACACTCTGCCCTATGTTACAGTCCATGCTTTAAGGAGACTAACAAACTTTCTGGGGCTACTGGGGCAGGACTAATTGGCAATCTAAGCAAGCTATAATATCTTGGTTCTTGCAACTTGCCTATGCACAACTGTCTAAGCAAATATATATACTGGTGTTCAAGAAGACAATTCAACCATGAGAAAAATGGGGGGGGACAAACAACAACTGACTAATAAACTTGAAATACCACACCGTAGATCCTGGTTTGTCATTGTTAATTGAGGTTAGTTAAAATATAAATCAAAAAGCCAACTTTCAAAGCTTTTTTCATGTTAAGGAACATTTTTGTCCTGTATACAGTCATGCTGGATCTGGAGCCCATCCACTAAACTTTGGGAATGGGGTAGGAACATTGTACAACATGAATAGGATGCCAGTCCATCACAGGGCACCATCCACACACTTAACACCTAGAGGGCAACTCTGTGTGAAAGCCACATAGGGAAAATAATACTGATTATTTAGATAAAACACATCAATTGTGTTTTAATGAAATATTATAAAGTAAATATTATAAGCATCCAATATCTAGTGCTCAAAACTATTTAGGCTGCCTCTGAAGGTCTAGCCTAATAGTATGTTTAACCTTATAGTATATTATCACTGGAAGCCCTTTTTTGTTTTGAAAGACCTCGCAGGCATTTCTGGAAGGGTTCTTGAACCAAGTTGAAGCAGTTCTGCTGTGACTCAAAAATTCTGCTCAATGACTCAAAAGAAAGAAGTATACACGGTGTTTAAACAAGCATTAAGGTGTGCTTTGTCATATAATAGAAAGTTGCTGATAGCATAAAAGTCGGCAGCATCTTGTTGAAACATTTTTTTCACAAAAACACTAATACATGTTCAGTAAATAATATCGTATTTAGACAGAAAACACAGGATGTACAAAAATATTCAATGAAATATAACAACTGTAAATTCTCATTCCCTTAGAAGCATCTTATCTCCCAAAGTAATGCTGTATTACTGAGAATGCAGAAAAAGCTGATGCACAATTTCAACTATTTCAAAGAGCTGGCACTGGACCCTTCTTCCAAAAACTTCACTTCATCAACACATTTTTCATTGCACTTGGATCATCTGCTATGCACGTCCCTGTTCAGTGATTTACCTCACCCTGGAACTACTGTCAGAGCCACTGTTATAAAAAATAAACCAACACCTTCTGCCAAATCAAAATCAAGAATTCAACAATCTATAAATGTTTAATTCATAGAAAATAAACCCATAAGAGGGACCCGAACTGTGCTATTTGAGTGAGCCTGAGTTAATAGCCTGTCAGTCATTCTCATGAATACACGTGTTAATCATATCACCTCTACTTGCATGATGATAAAAACAGTAGCACAGGCAGGTGTTGAGGTCAAAGGTCAAATAAGAAATTGTGCTATTTCTCTCTAGGTTGCCTCACTGTGGGTTAACTTGATCAGATCATACAAACCTGAATAGCAGTTAGATCCACACATGAGACTCATAAAAAGCCCACACACATTTGTCTGAATAATAGCCTGTTCGCTTTCCAGTTCGTTCTCTCCAATTTTTTTTCATTTCCATGTTTTCTTTTTAGAATTGCAGATGAGATTCTGAGTGTATGCTTCAAGATAAAGACCCTGTTTGAGGTAAAGAGCCTGTGGTTCTCTTTCACATACTGTTGCATTTGCACCATGCCAAAAAAAATATATATTGTTGCCTTGACTGCAATCACAAAACATTTACAGCTAACATTTTCTCAGTATGCAGTGACATTCACCGCTGCAGCACACTTGGCCTTTAGCAATACTTGGACATCAGCGTCTTTCTGGATGAAAAAACAAATATGCGTATAGGTGAGACATGCGCTACAATTCCAAGGCTACATTTTATTTGTTTAGCAGTCTTAACAATAAACATGCAGAGATTTAGAAATCTGGATATAGATCTTAATCCCTAATCAACAAACCAGATGCAACTATACTCAAAACCAAACTTCTTATAGTTTTCCTGGATTAATGGGTTCATAATCGTTTAAGAAGTTTAATCTAAAAGTGAAACTGCACTGGCATCGATCCCTGAAGAAGGAATTACACACTGTTCTACACCCCTCAAACCCCTTCTCTTTCATTCTCTCTCTCTCTGTGGAGTAAGGAGGTCAAGTGCCCTAATCACACCTATTTAAAATAACCTTAGGTGCAATTGGGGTTCCTGAACCCCGAGGGTAAAATGTCAGCACTTGTCCCATTCAGCAAAGAGTGTCCCAATTACTGTTGAGTATCAAGGGACTGTCACCATGACAACAAAACTCAAATTTGCAGGAATAGACCAGAAGAGGCAGCACTCAAAAGCACCTCTTATCCCAGCGGTAATGCATTCATTCAGGCAAACTGCAAGAGTCCAAAGCCTAATGACACGGGTTGGTAGTTATTAAAACAAACGCAGTGAAATGGAAAAAGCTTTAGTTGTAAAAATCAGGTATTGATTTTTGAGTCAATTCCTAAATTATAGACTGAGTTCTGACTTCTAAAGGTGGGTGATGAGGTGGGTGTTGAGGTTTTAAAGTCAGTTTCTGGATTATGCAACAGTTCTAGAGTTTAAATCCTTGGGATGTAAAGTCAGTACTTGACTATTGAACTAAATTCTTGATTTCTGCTATCAATTTCTGAGGCCTAGGAGTCATTTTTGTAAGATTTCCAAACAGTTCCTGAGTTGGAGAGTCAGTTCATGAGCTAACATTCTAGAATGTTAATGTCTTCTATTATGGAGCTAAATGTTATCTAAACCCGATCATTCTTGAACAACCCTTTAACACAACTCAGATTTCATGTGGGATTTCATTTGAGATCTTTACTATCTGTACACAAGTACTTTTATTTTTCCATCTACCTCTCAGCATTTAACAGCTGATAGGCAGAGAGACACAGATACACACTGCTTCACACATGTACACAAACATCAATGTACACACAACCATTCATTTGATATGACAGTGTGTTCATTTTATAACGGAGTAATGGAAAAAACAATTGTGTGTATGATATCTCTCACCATCATCAGTCCTCCATTTGGCCTGTACTGGGTGTGTTTTGGATCCTGGATCCCTATGTCGCCTGGGCCGGTTCTCTGGCTCTGTGGAACAAACAGAAACCATTAGATGCAGTGATGATGACACAAAGAAAAATGATAACCAGAACTTTAAGTATGACTTTGGCTAATTTGGTCATTTCAACCTTGTAGATTTCCATTTTGTCTGTTAGAGAAGTGAAGAAAAGGGTGGAGATAGGGTGGAGAGGGTAGAGAAGAGTGGAAGGAGTGATTTGTGATAGAGTAGTATCTGCAAGAGTGAAAGGGGAAGTTCATAAGACTGTGGTGAGACCTGCTGTGTTGTATATTTTATAAACAGTGGCACTGAAAAAAAAGACAGGAAGTGGAGCTCGAGGTGGCTGGGGTGAAAATGCTGAGATTTTTATTTGGAGTGACGAGGATGGACAAGATTAGAAACGAGTTTATTAGTGGGACCGCAGAGGTAGGACAGTTTGAAGACAAGGTGAAAGAGGCGAGATTAAGATGGTTTGGCCATGTATAGAGGAGAGTCATGGGGTGTATCTGTATTGGAAGAATGTAGAGGATGGAGCTGCCAGGCAGGTGGAAAGCCAAGGAAGAGGTTTATGGATGTGGTGAGGGAAGACATGCAGGTGGAGGATTTGAAAGAGGCAGATGTAGAGGACAAGGTGGTATGGAGATGGATGATCCTCTATAGCCACCCTAAATGGGAGCAGACGAAAGAAGTCTTACTTTACCGAAGGACTAACTTTTTACTTTCAAATATAGCACTTCCTGTTTGTTGACCTTCACCTATATTAAAGTGAATTGCTGCCTGCCAGTACTTTTTCCAATGCTACAGACTTTGACTGTGATAAACACCAAACTTTCTGCCTTCCAACTGGCACAATGCCTTTTTTATTCTTCCTTTCTTCCAGTCTCTTTCTGTCCACACCTGCTTTTTGTTGTGACTCAGTCCTGCTGTGCTGAGAGCTAGATGTCCGCAGCCAAACAAATAGAACAAACCCTAAACCAATTTCCCCAATATTAGTTCATTTAATATGTTCTAGCCTGAAGCCTCTGTGTGCTTGTGTGTGTCCAAATACAGAACAGCAACACAAGTGAAGCACCCCTCCTTGCTCTCTCTCATACTCTGTCTTTCTCTCACACACTCTGTCCTGTATTGATTTTGTGGTTAATCTTAGGTTCAAATCTGCACATCGGTTGTTTTTCAAGTGTCTTTCGCAAATTGATAGGATTGCAAAAAGACAATCAATTTGCCACCACACAGGTGCATGTTCACTCCCATTCACACACACACACACACACACACACACACACACACACACACACACACACACACACAGTTCTGCTTTTCTTTTGTTGGCCTTTGTTAACAACCACCAGTTGGGAGATGTTACACATTTGTGTCACACATACTATATAGCAGAATCTGGACTTAATTAGGGAGGGGCTTAAATGTAAAGTTTTGTTTCATATTGTCAAATATAAACAGTGTATGGACTTTGCAAAGTGGAAGGGACTACCATCATCCATTGCATGGAATTTCATAGTACAGAAAATCCTGTAAACAAGCTACTGTATGGAGAATGACAAGATCATTCTTTATAATTCTTGTTAAAGTACTTGTGTGATGGATACTTGTGGGATGGCCAGCCTTGCCCTCAATTTTGCTCCAATTATCCAGAAGTCTGTCTGGCACTGTTTGCACCAGGTTGCACGCGATGCACTTTATGTGGCGAGGACATTTACTAGTCCTTAGCTCTGTGCTTTTTGTCAGGTAACTTTATGTTGTCTATGTAGCACCAGGGTTCTGGAGGAACATTGTTTCATTTCACTGTGTCCTGCATCAGCTTTATATGGTTGAAATTACAATACAAGTTTCTTGACTTGACTTCTTCTAAAGCCCACAAGGTTTTAGGAGGACCAATCAGACATCCAGCAGTTTAGCAACCATCACCTGCTGTAAAGTATGACAGAGCATATTAGTCTCTCAGGTTCAAGCCTTTGCATGAGGTGCCCTTGAGTTTTCTTGCAGATCAAGATTGGTTTTCTTTTGGACATCTCGTCTCTAAAAAAAGTTGGGGACCTTCAGGCCCTTCCTGTGGCCCCCCTCTTGTCTAAAGTTTACACCAGGCATGGCCAGTGCCATACATGCTCCATGCATTCTTTCCTCCTCCCATTTGGGCCTCCGACCAGGAAAAGCTCAATTAGGTGTGTCCAGTGCATCCACAGAACTGCCCTGTGAAGGAAGTCGGACCAGCTGTTTGTCTGCTATGGTCTGTATAAGAGGGGTCTTTCTGTGAACAAGCAAACCCTACCAGATGTATTGTGGATGCTATCTCCTTCTCTTCTGAGATCTTTGTTCTCCCCGCTCCTTTCTTCCTTCCCTCTTTGAAGCTAGCGCCGTCACCACTGTATGTGCTTTTATAGCTTACTGGTTGTGATGTCACCTTTCCGGACAGATTACACATGTTGTTCAGAGCATGGTCATAAATAGGCTCTTCCAAAGCGTTCAACTGCCCGTTTGGTCCAGTGCTGGAATCCTTTCAAGAACACCAAAGTGTTGCCTCCCTCCACCCTACAGGTTTACGTGTATGCTATTGCGGCATATCATGCTGTAAAACTATACTGCTATGAAACTAAAACAGTAAAACTGTACTGCTATACAAGCTGCACATTGACTACTCTAAAATATATTATTTCAGTTTCTATATTATTGTCATTCGAGAAGATATTCTAAAATGCTGAAAAAGGAAGGGTATACTCACTTCTGTGATAGATAGATATATAGATAGATAGATAGATAGATAGATAGATAGATAGATAGATAGATAGATAGAAAGATAATATTTCAGTAAAATGATTATTTGAATAAAAGTGTGTTACAATTATAGAAATTGCAGGTATGAGAATGTCTAAGTCCTTTTGTAAATAAGTGAATTATTATTGTACCCAAGTATTAATGTACTTTACCCAAAGTGCATAATATTTCAATTAAAATAAGTAAGTATGCAAAATACATTTGAAATAAATTATCTAATTTATTCTCTTAAAATGTTGATGCCAAATCTAGTAGACCTAAACCCTCAGGCTGTATTCCCACTTTTAAATACCTTCTAAAGTATTTAACCATAACCCTAACCCAATGGTTAAAAAAGAAATAAATACATACATACATACATACACACATACATACATACATACATACATAAACAAAAAGATGATCAGATCTGCCTCTTAATTGTGATGGAAACATGTTGGGTTCTGCCCATGTTCACATGTCTGCCCATGTTCACATGTTGTTTAAGTGAACTGTTTTTGATATGTTATGTAGGCAGCTACTCGCGATCAGTGCCATAGCGCCTAAACGGCTACTGTTATACACTTCTGGTTTGATGTTTGTGTAGACATTTACTGTTTTTTATATTGCTTATTAAAATATTCATGCAATATATGTTGCATTTAGTTGGTAAACAAATTTTAGTATGCGTTTGTAACACAAAGACTGTTCTAGAAACGTGATAATGCTTGATGCATATATGTAATTGTTCATGATAATTTGTGATATTAGCATTATAGGGATTAATATATTTGATTTATAAGCATATAATTTAATGCTTAATATCTAAAGCTGATGTTTGAATGTTTGTAGAAATTCAATTGGTGATGTAAACAATACCGTATAGTTATTGTGAATTGATTTGGTTTTATAGTTTGACCACACCTATACACCTAGATGTTAAAAAAAATACTCAACTAAAATTAAACTACAACAACAACCATGTGTTTATTGTGAGTTCAGCATGAGAGGAATAAAAGACAAAGTCAAGATCTAAGTTAATGTTATCATTCCATGGGTAACAAAACAGTATAGCTACTTATATTCCCACTGTCCCTCTACCCTTTAACCTGCTACTTTGCACTTTGCAAATTGATTGGCTGAGTGAGAAAAATGCTCCTGATAGCTGATGGCTTTTGTAATGCTTTTTACAAAAAAAAATACTGGAGACAGCTCCTGCAATCTGACCTTGTCTCATGGGGTTACAGGTAAAAAAATAAAATAAATGTGTTGGCAGTTGTAAGAAAAAGACCACTGTGAAAACGGCTTTAATGAATATGTAAAGAATAGAGGAAAAGAAAAATGAAGGAAAGGAACAGAAAATTATTCTGTACATTACAGAAAAGACCAGAGTTATTTCCGTTTAATTATTATTATTTTTTTAATGCTACTATTGATAAATTGCTATGGTATAATCTGAATAAAACAACATGTTATAGCTCTGGTTCAATGGCAATGCTACGATCATCAGCTTAAGAATGAAAACACCTGGTCCAGCAGTGTGTTGTTTAACCTGCAGCTTTCAACAACAAACTCTTATTCCACAGATATTTCATCATCATGTCTTTCACACAACAGCTGACCTGAGCACAGGAACTGAATGTGAGTGTGCAAGTGTATGAACCGTGTTACACCAGATGGCTTTAAAAAAGCTTTCGGTAACACCTAAACAAAATCCAACCTACGTGTCCTTCACATCCCTGATGGTCATAGATCACTTTCCTTCACAGATACCTTTTCCTCACAGATTTCCAATTCTTACAGTTTTTGTCCTTCACGAGTTGTTTTTTTTAATTCATTTTCAGATCACTGTCCTTCAAAGACCTCTTTGTTTTTTTATTGTTTTATTTATTTTTTTATTTTTTTTACAGATCCCTAATTCTCACAGACCATTGTTTCCCCACAATTCCCTGCCCCTTACATAGTTCTGTCCTTCACAGATCCCTGTTTCTCACAAAGCTCAGTTTCTCACAGAACTCTCTCCTACACAGATTCCTTTCCTTTACAAAAAGGTGTCCTTTCTGCCCTTCACAGATCCCCGTTTCTAACATATCTGCTTCTCACAGAACTCAGTCCTTTACATATCCTGGTTTTTCACAGACTATTACCAATACAGATCCCTGTCCTTTACAGATCCTCAAATTCACAGCTCCCTGTTCTTTCTTTAAACATTTAAGAAAACAGTATATTACACAGCCTATTACTATACTAATGCCACTTAAGCAAAGATCCAAAAGAGATTTCAGCCAGTCAGTCCAATGCTCACACACACAAAATTGCTTTCAACCTTTTAAAATCAGAGTTAATGACTCAGCAAAAAAAAAAAAAAAAAAAATTGCATTTAGATTGTGACTACAGTAATACGCAACACCAGCATTTTTCTCTTTCCCTCTCTCTCCGTTTCTATTGTGCAGGAATAGAAGCTTAGATTGCAAGTCTGAATTTAGTGTCCACAAATGCATTACCATAAAGATGAAAAGACAGCCTTCTCTACCCACTTATATAAAATATAGCCTGACATATATTCTGTTCATTCCTACTGACCTGAGACACTTGGCACACCTTCACAGCTGATGCTTCAGGTGGGTGTGTGAGTGTTTAAGTGTCAGTGTCTCTCCTTAATCTGTCTTCTCGCTAGGAAAATGAAAGACTATCAGAAGAAGGTGATATCGACCTGAAGCCAAGTATGAGCTCTGATGTGGGTCACAAAGCCTAAACAGCAGCAGATATGCTTTTATACACTTCTGACAGGGATTACTGTATTTGCTGGTGCATGTGTGTAAGCCTATTAATCCATGTGGTCATATATTGATGTGTGGGCTGGTAGATTTGGGTACATTAGTAAGGTCAGGCATTAATGTCAAGCAAAGGGACATGCCACAGATTCAGCATTCCAGTTCATCACAAAAGGTGTTCAGTAGGGTTGAGCTCAGGACTCACCATTTCTTCATGGACCATGCATTACGTGCAGAGGCACTGCCATGCTTTCAGTAAAAAGAAATCATAATGCTCCAGCATACATCATTTCTAAATGTGTACTTTCAACTTTGGGGAATGGAAAGGACTCGCATAGGGTTGCAATTCTCAGGTGCAAACATAATTTTAGATATATACATATTGTATAATTCTGGCCAGTATCATATTACAAGAGTTGTAGGACTCTTACTCCAATGCACATATTGCAGAGAGTGCCTGTGCCTCCGTCTCACGATTCTCATTCAGAGACTGGGTCAGATCAATCTATCCCTCTGATTCTGATAAAGTTTATTATAATATTTGGAACAGTTTTAGTGTTTCTTATGGTTTTGGTATGCTTAGGGAGCATCTGGTGCATTTTTGCGGGAGAGGTTACTGGCCCAAAACCAATCACACAGAGACTGGTTTGTAATGCTTTGCTGACTCAGCATTGAGAAGCAGATAACAATGCAAAAGCTGCTGAGTGAGCATGTGAAGCTAACACTCTCATTACACCTCACAATATACTCCAGCTGTAGGTCATCTCTTTCTCTCTCACACACACACACACACACAAATACATAAACACAACCAAGGGCAGTAAAGTGGTGATTAATATGAGAGAGTGTGATGTTATTTAACCTGTGTGAGGGGAGGGGTGGGGGATTGGGGCAGGTGAATGCTCTAGATAAGGATAATAGACTCTGTAATCCTGTCCTCTGATTCCTGAATTACGAATCATGCCTCTTCACACCCCCCATCTCTTGCTCTCTTACTCTCCCTCTCTATTTTAGCAGTGTGATATTGCGAATTGCTGATAGTAAATTTAGCATTATTAGCCTGATAACACTGATTAGTGTTATGATGCTGAATTGTTGTGTTACTCCAGCAGCCGACTCATTTCTAGCACCATGTGGTAAATTACCACTGCTGTTATCTTGGTGCTAACACTGAATAACACTCAAAATCCCTTAGCCACACTACCATTAATTACCATTATCTTCTTAGCAGCGAATACACACACAAACACGTTGTATAAATTGAATGGCAAGATTTCATCTGAAATTATTTTTCTTAAGAAAGCTATATTTCCAGTTTGACAGAAGGATTCAAATCAGCATTTGCCTTTATGTAAAATAATTATTGCTCAATTGGTGTCATGCAGTCCAATGTGCTTTATGAAATATATATACAAATGTTTTGGGACACCTGACTTTTCCAGTCATGTGTGGTTCTGCAAAGTCCACTCTCCTAAAGATCCTCTGACCGTTATGCACTGTTAACAATGGAGACTCCTTGCTTAAATGATACATAAGAGAAAGCTTGACCAAAAGTAGCAGTATGTTTTCTCTTTGCTAAATAATAATTATAATTAAATAATTCATTAATATAGCTAGTATTAGCTTTGTATTATGTGGCATGTTTAATGAAATTAATTTGGATTGTGCTGTGGTATAAGGAAATAAAACTGCACTATGGTTGTTATGAAAGCACTTACTAACCAATACAGAAACAAAACTAGACTGTACCATCAGACCATCAGTCTCCTAAACACTGTTCAATGCACAAAATACTCTGTGCATTTATACTTAAGCTCTGTGACATATATCCTATTTTTAAATTTCCAGCACTTTTTCACTCTCATTATAATGTAATATCATTTTATTGGAGAGATTTAAGATCTAATGGGTACTATTGTATAATTGGGTTGTTTACATTTTAATGTTAAACAATGATGGCCTCAAACCATTTAGGAATCTTAGAGGCCATGATTCAGCCCAATCCTCACTTTAAGCTTAGCTGTGTTTTTATTTTTTTCCATCTCTCTGCAATTAAGCAGTCGAGTTCAGCCTGCATTATCATCCTTTAACCTTGCTGCCTGCTAATACTAATCTCAGTTTTCCTCCCTCACTGTCCATCTCCTCTCTGCTCTTATCTCTGGGAACCATTATTAGTGTGTGTGTATATAGGGCATCATGGCAGCAGGGAATTAAATTGATGTGTGTTGACTGTGTATAAGGCCTTGTTTCTTCCCCTGGGGGCTAAATTGGCCGTTATTCCATTAAATGGGCTCTGTGTTCTTGTAGCAACCTTTAGAACAGGTTCAGCTGGGAGACACACACCCTGGCCCTGGCTTCAATTAAAATGGAAAAGTAAAACAAAAGCAAGAGTGTGTAATTTCATAGTAGGTGAAGATCACTGCTGCTGTATCATGTGGAATTTGTATATTTGTGCATCTGCCTTTGGTCTATATAGGGAAATAAAAAATAAATGGATGAGCAAAGGTCAGGATAGGGCTAACATTTTAAGTTTTTTATTATATATATATATATCTGTGTGTATATCAGGATAAAAGAAGTCTGGAAAAGACAAAATGATGCAGGGATATATAGTGACAGTTTGGAAACCTTAAATTACAGTAAATCCACCTAGTTTTATTTTGTTTGATTTACAGAGCCCTGGTGCCCTGATATCTTAAGGCCGTGGACCGGCACCAGTCCGTAAGTCAATTGTTACTGGGCCGCACAGAAAGGATACATAACTTACATCATTTCCGTTTTATTTATTATCTAATTCTAAACAATGTTTTATTTTCGAAAATTACAGGATTCTCTCCGCCACATCGGTCTATGACTCACTCTTGATGCATGTCATGATGCCTCTGTCACGTGTCTTAACTCCGTCCGCTACCTTCTTAAAGGGGCTGCTTTGGCCAATAACACATAACACATTACCGCTAAATTCAAACCCCCAAGCTAACAAAAAACAACTCAGTTGATTCACGTTTATTATTATATTTAGAAAATGGTTTTATGGTCGTATCATTTTATTTTTATTTCGCATTTATCCGCCACACCTTAAAGGCCGGTCCATGAAAATATTGTCCGACATTAAACCGGTTTGTGTCGCAAAAAAGGTTGGGGATCACTGTCTTAGGGGACCTAAATAAGCTACTTGTACATTATACACACAAAGGAATTGCTATTTTCATATAAGTGATTTATCTAAAAATGTGTGTGTGTGATATAAGAAGCTGAGGAGGCAAGCTGGGTGGATGCATCCACCCTTGATCCATCACCACGTCCAGAACAGCTTTCTGTAGAGAACATCACTCACAGAGATGCAAGATAATCTGTCTCTCCCCAGGGGGGGTTGAATAGATGAAACACCTCTAAGTAATGCACCTGAATGCAGTATTTACACTGCCCTTTTTACCTGAAGGACAAAAAAAAAGATATTTGAAAGAAGCATATTAAAGATGAATTAATATAATAGCATTATAAGCAGTCTGAGACATTTTAATAAGCTTTGCAATTAAATACAGTGGAACCCGGTTATGTCGATGTCCTAGGGGGTCGCCAAAAAGCATTGAGGTAACTGATGATCGAGATAAACGAAAAACAAAATGGCGGCAGTATATTAACGTGCTTGAAATTTATTTATGTACATGATGTGCGTTAATAAATGAGAATGTGCATGCACGTGTTTTTGGAGGTTTTTTTTACACAACAGCGTTGCCATGATTTCCACTGTACCAACATTTAAACCACCTTCTTGACCATACAAAATTTTATATTTGACTTCCTTCTTATTAAACATTTTAATAGAAACCTAACGCTAAAGATTTTTAAAAATCAATAATTCTGTAATTCAATAATCAATAATTCTTTACAAAATCAATAATTCTGTAGCAGTGACTGGACTGACACAAATTGGATAAAAAAATGTATCCAAAATTCTGTGCTGTAGATCAGGTAAAGACAGCAGAACATGCATTTTACACATATAAGCATATTTGCAAGTTAAGTTTCAATAAGCCAATAAAATGTGCATGCTTTTTATTTACTCTGAAATTGCTAAGTGATTTCTACACAGGACAGTATGATACTTTCATAAATATAACTGGAGACTAAGTGAGAGTCATATTCTTTTAATTAATGTCATCGGTAAATGCTCAGGTTATGTTCAGGTCAGAGGGGTTCATTACTTTCTTACTTTATCAAGTTCTGCTTCAGCTGTTTTACACAATAATTAAGCAGCCTTTACAAACGATACAAATCACACATCTACATGAGTAAAAACTGAGGGGGGGGGTCCAAAAAGTTTAAGCATACACATCACATTAATGATGTTGCATTCTCTGCATGAATGTTAAGAAAAAACAGAGATGCTTTTAAAGGTACCCTAATATGACACTGAGCCAACCTCCGCACACACATTTTTTTTTTTATTATTATTATTCTTATGAGTAGTGACAAGTCCACATTTTAGACTTTAGAAAGTTTTATCTATGTTTGTTTTTAATTCACACCCTCGTACCTGATGGGTCGAGGCCAGGATTGCTGCCCACAACTGCCACAGGTATTGTTAGCCAACAGGGTACCCATAAAAAATGGGCTAATGATAAGAAGGAGAGGACGAAAACGTCTACAGAGAGAGCAGGGAAAGAAGTGTAGAAGAGTGGAGGTTTAGGTTGGTACTTTAAATGTTGGTACTATGACTGGTAAAGGGAGAGAGGTAGCTGATATGATGGAGAGGAGAAAGATAGATATGTTGTGTTTTCAGGAGACCAAGTGGAAAGGGAGTAAGGTCAGGAACACTGGAGGTGGGTTTAAACTGTTATATCATGGTGTAAATGGACAGAGAAATTGTAAGTAGTGTAGGGGTGATTCTGAAGGAATAGAACAGTAAAAGTGTAGTGGAGGTGAAGAAAGTTTCTGATAGAGTGATGAACTTGAAGCTGGAAAGTTGAAGGAGTGACGATTAATGTCATCAGTGCTTATGCTCCACAAATGGGCTGTATGAAGGAGGAGAAGTAAAAATTCTGGAGTGGTGGTGAAAAGGTGCTGGATGATTGGGCAACTACTACAGAAGTGATAAGGGCGACAACTAGAAAAGTACTTGATGTGACATCTGGAAATAGAAAGGAAGCAAAAGACATTGTAGTGGAATGAGGAAGTTCCGGAAAGCGTTATGAGAAAGAATTTGGCAAAAATAATTGGGATCGTCAGAGAGATGAGAAAAGTAGGCAGGAGTACAAGAAGATGTGGCAGTAGGTAAAGAGGGATGTGGTGAAAGCCAAGGAAAATGCATATGAGGAGTTGTATGAGAAGTTGGACACTGAGGAAGAAGAAATGGATTTATACCGATTGGCCAGGCAGAGGGACCGAGCTGGGAAGGATGTGCTGTAAGTTAGAGCAATAGAGGATGCAGAAGGAAATGTGTTGACTAGTGAGGAGAGTGTGTTGAGAAGATGAAGGGAGTATTTTGAACAGTGGATGAATGAGGAAAATTAGAGAGAGAAGGTTAAATGGTGTGGAGATGGTGAAGCAGGAAGTGGATAGGATTAGTAAGAAGGAAGTGAGAGCAGCGATTAAGAGGATAAAGAGTGAAAAGTCGGTTGGACCAGATGACATACCGGTAGAAGCATGAAGATGTTTAGGATTGGGGAGTTGTTCAGGATTAGAGATGTTTAGGAGAGATGGCAGTGGAGTTTTTAACCAGGTTGTTAAAATAAAGGAGATGTGCAGACCTGCAGTAACTACAGGGGAATCAAGTTTATCAGTCACACCATGAAGTTATGGGAAAGAGTAGTGGAACCGGGCTAAGAGAAGAGGTGACCATCGGTGAGCAACAGTATGATTTCATGCTGAGGAAGAGCACCAAAGACGCATTATGAGAATGTTAATGGAGAAATATAGAGAAGGTCAGAAGGAGTTGCATTGTGTGTTTGTGGATTTGGAGAAGCATACGACAGGATCATGAGAGAGAAGTTGTGGTATTGTTTGAGAAAGTAAAATGTTTTAGAGAAGTATGTGAGGTTGGTGCAGGACATGTATGAGGACAGTGGGACAGCAGTGAAGTGTGCAGTAAGAACGACAGACTGGTTCAAGGTGAAGTTTGGACTGCATCAAGGTTCGGCTCTGAGCCCTTTCCTGTTTGCAGGGGTGATGGACAGGTTGATGGACGAGGTTAGACAGAAGTCTCCATGGACTATGATGTTTGGGATGATATTGTTATTTGTGGTGAGAGTAGGCAGTAGGTTGAGAAGAGCCTGGAGAGCTGAAGGTACATGCTGGAGAGAAGAGGAACAAAAGTCAGTAGGAGTAAGAGAAAGTACATGTGTGTGAATGAGAGGGAGGGCAGTGGAGTGGTGCGGTTGTGAAGAGGTGGAAAAGGTGGAAGAGTTCAGGTACATGGAGTCAACAGTGTGTTAGAGAAGTGAAGAAAAGAGTGCAGGCAGGGTGGAGTGGGTAGAGAAGAGTGGCAGAAGTGATTTGTAATAAAAGGGTATCTGCAAGAGTGAAAGGGAAAGTTTATAGGACTGTGGTGAGACCTGCGATGTTGTATGGCTTCGAGACAGTGGCATTGAGTAAAAGACAGGAGGTGGAGCTGGAGGTAGCAGAGCTAAAGATGTTGAGGTTTTTGTTGGGAGTGATGAGGATGTACAGGATTAGAAATAAGTTTATTAGAGGGACAGCGCATGTAGGACGTTCTGGAGACAAGGTGAAGGATTCAAGATTGAGATAGTTTGGACATGTGCAGAGGAGGGCCATAGAGTATATCGGTAGGTGAATGCTTAGGATGGAGTCTTCAGGAAGGAGGAGAATCGGAAGGCCAAGGAGGAGGTTTATGGATGTGGTGAGTGAAGACATGCAGGTAGTTGGTTTAAAAGAGGCAGATGAAGAGGACAGGGTGTATGGAGACAGATGATCTGCTGTGGCACCAACTAATGGGAGAAGACGAAAGAAGAAGAAGTTTTTAATTCACACCCACCAACTATCTCTCACTTAACTAAATAGATGTGTTTCTTCACATGAGTCACAAGGCAAACCTCTATCTTCCCATGCTGCTGCTCATGCTGCATCACAGGGCACCATAAAACACTAAGGAGGTAAAACACCACTCTCTATTTTAAATTAGAGAGCTCAAAGACCCCACTGACTAAATAATGATTGCTTGACATGGGGGAGACTGTATGTTGTCCCTCCCACTCAGAAAGCTTGGGCAATTTTAGGTTTTTTTTTTTTTTTGGACATGTATGCTTAAATAATGATAGAGCAAAGACAATTCAGTGTCACACCAGTCAGAAGTCAACAATCAACCATAATTGTATTACAAAGCTTAACCAGCTACAAACTGTAATCTGTCATGAGTTTTTTCTGTGTTTTCTTGATAGCATCTCCTAAGACCAACCTCATGCTCCTCGTGGAGAAGACAAATCTAGGGCAAAGTCTCGTCGTTCTTAGCCTTTAGTGCTTTAATGAGAGCAGATATATTAACTTCATTATAGCTGCAAAACATTTGGGAGAAAAGTAGTTTGTAGGCATGTTCTTTCATCAGTCTATGTTTCAGTTCCTCACCACCTCATTTGTTTGCCTTTTTAACATGCTCTCTATTACTAGCCCTGGCTTGAATATTCAGGAAAATAGTGGAAACATGAAGAACCTATGAACTAACTTGTGTCGGATTCATAACATCAAAAAAAAAAACGGAAGCACAAAGTCAGCTACAGCTGTGTGGAAACAAGCACCTAAATAATATGTAAAGATGTTATAATAGGTAGCCATGCTTTCATCCCAGGTTGCTGAGAATAAAAAAAATAATAAAATAAAATAAAATCTCTCGTATACAAATGCATGTGCTTACTTATCTGAATGTCTAGCTGGCTGATTAAAAATCCGGGTACAAATTACTTAAGGACATTGAACCACATGACTCTTCTCCCAGATTTAATTATCAGCATTACCATTTCTGCTGCTAGTACATGTAGCATTATACACTATATGGATAGAAATAGTCGGGCATCGACTTTTTCAGCCATGTTTAGTTCTTTCCCAAACTGTTATCACAAAGATAAGCACACACTTGTATAGGATGTCTTTGGATTCAGTGGGATAGATTTTTACCTTCACTTGAATTAAGAGACCCAAACCTGTTCTAGCATGACAGTGACGCTTTGCACAAAACCAGCTCAGCTCTACCGAACACCTTTAGGATAAAATGGAACACTGGCTGCACCCCAGGCCTCCTCACTCTGCATCAGTACCTGTCTTTATTAATGTGGCTGAATAAAAAACACATACAAATTGTATGTTCAGGTGTCTATAAACTTTTTCCCTACATAGCTATTGCTATCGATTATTTTGGTAATCAAGTATTCTACTGATTATTCCGACGATTAACCAAGTAATATGATAAGAACTATTCTTTCTTTATTAAAGAGCAATACTAAATATACCAAAAAAGATAAGTCAGGTTAGGTAAAATGAACAAGTAATTTGTTTCCATTTTTGGAAAAAAAATTAATTTTTATTGCTGAAATTGCATACAATAATATCTTTGAAAACTAAACCCATTAAGTTCATTTATTTGCCATTTAATGATAAAATGTTAACACAAACATGAGTAAACAAATCAATAAAACCATATTTCAAATTCAATTTCTTTTAATTAAAAAAAGGTAAATAAACTGTTTTGTTTTTTTCCTTATTTTGTAGTTTGAAATTATCCCATACTTTGGAAACTTTACTTCTTTCTTTAGCCTGAATCCTATTAAATCCCGTTTCTAGAGCAAAAAAGTTTGCGTATTCCCAACGTTTTTTCTCACAATTCCAAGTTTTTTGCAATTCTTAATCTGTCTTGTTCCATCTCCTCCAGAACTGATGGTTAGTTCTATCCAAAGATCAGAGGCTTAGTTTTAGTACCATGCGATTCTATTGACTGTAGCCAATTTCATTTTGAATGTGTAAAGCTTTCTGGCACTACAGAGATGTGTACTGCCCAGTTGGCTTAAAAAAAGAATATTTAGAAATACATTTTTTATTCTGCAGTGTCTACTGTGTTCCCTGTCCAGAGCGCTCCAGAGTTTAGTGGGTGGTGGGTGAGTAAAAATGGGCAAAGAATACGCAGTGCTCTGTGTGTAGTTAAATGGACTAAAAGAAGCATCGTGGCAAATTATTATTTTTATTTTTGCAATCAAATTACTCAAGTAATTTTTTCAGCCCTCTTTGTAATATACTACAGATAATGATTTTGGATAATGCAAATTGTGGATTTTTCAAACACATTAGATATTCATTTGATTGAAAAGACAATAAAATTTGAATTGATTAATAAATATTCACTCGACTCCAGCCCATTAACCATATTTTAATGAAGCTCACGTTGTGAACTGGGGAATTGTCATGCTGTAACAGGTTTGAGTCTTCTCGTTCAAGTGAAGGTAAGATTTTATTATACAACATCCTAAGACGTCCTATATAATTGTGCACCTCCAACTTTGTGGTAACATATGGCACAAAAAAAAAGAAAAGAAAAGAAAATCACAGTCCAAATACTTTTGTCCATATAGTGCATTTATTCTTAAAAAAAAGTGTAGGTTTGTTGGTGGTCTAGTGGTTAGGATGCGGCGTGCTCACCGCTGCGGCCTGGGTTCGATTCCCGGTCAGGGAACCGGCCCCAGCTATTACGGTTGCACAAGCCAATGCACTCTTACAGTAGTGCCAGTCCCAACCTCAGATAACTGGGGAGAGTTGCGTTAGGAAGGGCAACCAGCGTAAAAAACGTGCCAAATCAAACATGCAGCTCATGAATACTGATGATCCGCTGTGGTGACCCCTAATGGGTGAAGCCGAAAGAAAGTTATCCTTAAAAAAGTGTCTTAGAAACAGAGTTGGTCACCAGAACTTTCCTTATTCAGAACTGCACCCCTTAAAATGACTATGGCAAGTCAAAACAGGTGAACATTTTATACTATAAAACCAAAAATCTAGTCTTTATATTATGTTAAAATAAAAGTGATTTTTACTGGGAACACACTATTAAAATAAATACAATTTTTTCTTAAAATATAGCCTGAAAATGCTTACAAATACTGTATACCAGTTTTTTCTATGTTGAGAAATTCCTCTGTACCAAGCTACAGTAGTGCTCTGTTTACTCTATTTTTCTCCTTGCAATTTTCAAATAAAAATGTCCATCACCACCTACTTGTAAAAAAGTCTGTTGCCTGAATCCAAAGACAAACATTAAACACCATAAAAGCACCATTCAGCACAAACTACCCCTGTTGTCTAATTCTTAGAATCAGTTGTGAGATTCAACATCTGATTTACAAATTCCTTCACACCTCAGTCTGCCTTCTATAACCTTACAACCCTTTAAATTCAAATTCCAATTGTATTTGTCACAAGAGGAATGCCAAAAAGGAGAAGCATGAACGTGGTGAAGAAAGACATGCAGGTAGCTGTAGAGGTAGAGGACAGAGTATTATAGAGACGGATGATCCTCTGTGGCAACCCCTATTGGGGGCAGCTGAATGAAGAAGAAGAGAAGAAGAAGATTTGTCACATACACATTCACACAAGGTACCTCTGCTCTGGAGATATTGGACAACTTTCCATACAGAGTACTTGTGCGCACACAGTTTTGTACAGAGGTTTATCAGGCCACCTCCTGAGGACTTATCTGGCTGAATCGATCAGAGACACAGTTAAGCCCAAACATAATTTTGGTTTGACCTTTGAAACATAGATTACTGTAATAATTACACCAACCTGAACAAAAGGGGCAATAAAACTCCAGTAATTGTTTAACGGCAAAGCTAGAAAGAGTGTGATGGAGTGTGTGAGAGAGAGGGAAGCAGAGCTGTAAAGAGTAAAACAAAATAAAAAAGATGGTGAGAGGAAGACAGGAGAGCTGGTGAGATCAGGGAAATAGAAAGGCAGAAGGTGATGGTAAGACAAGAGAGAAGAGTGATGAGATTAAGACAGGAGGCCAGAGTGAAGTGAGTGAGACAGGAGGGCAGAATGAAGACAGTGAGACAGGATTGCAGAGTGAAGAAGGTGAGACGGGGGTCAGAGTGGAGACTGGTGGACTGAGTGGAGAGAGTGAGACAGGACATTTATTTGTCACAATGTATATGCGACAAATAACGGCTATTTTATACTATTACTTTAAACAACTGACTAGCTATGGAGCCTTGCTCAGGGGCCCAGCAATGGCAGCTTTGGTTTGAAATCATGACCTTTGGATCCAAATTCTAATGCCCTAACCACTAAGGTACCACCTCCCTTAAAGAGCAAAGTGCAGAGAGTAAGAAAGGTGGACCAAATGAGACGATGGGCAGTGATTAAATGAATGAGACAGTCAAGGCTGAGTGAGTTAGACAGAAAAGCAAAACTAGACAAAGTAAGACAGGTAAGTAGAGCAGGTGAAAGTAAGGTGAGAGCAAAAAGAAGACAGGAGGAAACTGACAGTCAGTGATTGATGGAAATTCATGTTCATGGCCCAGAGTAATGGTGTCAGATCAAAATTAGGCACCTGGGTCTCTTGCCTTTGGTCTCACACACACATACTGCACACACACACACACACACAAACACACACACACACACACACACACACACTTTAGTCCTCACAGATCATCTGCAGAAACAATAGAAAACTAGGAAGTTGATAAAAACACCCACACATGTGTATGCAGGTCCTGCACCACTGAATTTTTCCCTCCACTTTCTTAGTTTTGGAGTGTGTTTCCAAGGTAACAGACTTCTAGAATCAACCAGCATACTGATCAACCACAAATGCACTCAAACACGTACACCAAAAAATAAATAAAAAATAAATAAATCAACCAAATACACAATCAGCTGCCCACACACAGCTGGCCATTCCACTGCTTTGGTAATGTTGGTGGAGTTTTTTTTTTTTTTTTTTGGTTTATTTTTTTTTTGGATTAATTAGATCTTTTGGTCAAACATTTCTTTTTTTTTTATATGGCACATTTTGGATTGTCTGTGTGTTTGGTTGAAATTGTTTTTTTTTTGTGTGTTTTTTATGCTTGTATGTCACTTGGTGCCTGCCAGAGCAGGATTGGCTAGCATTGCTGAACAAACATTAGCATTCATCTGGAGCTAATGAGGAGATTTACAAGGGATAAGCACACAAACATGCTCGCACACATACAAACATTTACACAATCAGAGGGAATTTAATCGGAAAGAGTTGTGTCAGGAATAAGAAAGTCTATGTCCACAGTGATCCACATACAATTTGAAAACACTTTATTAACTAAACTTTTGCTTTCTGACCATACAGAGATGTTTTTTTTGTCCAATATACCCTGAGCTTTTACAAAAAATGTGTTTGTTGCAAAATCGGATGAAATGCTTAAAACATAGTCACAATTATTTCGCACACTTGCACACGACGGTGGTCATGTCCCATGTATGTGTGCCAGCTTCATTGCTCTGAGATGCCATGGCTGATTTATCCCTTTTCTCTCTCTGCAGTTCAAGAGCAGCCTAATGGCCCTACACTGAGAAGAACTTGCTTGCTGCACTCAGCTTCAATATCCCTGTGTGATGGATGTGTCTTTGGGCTTTAGGAAATTGGCCTGAAAATCCACATCCCCAGAGACAACAGAAAGCATCAGAGTGTGGAAAAAGAGACAGAGAGCAGGGGAAGGAGGGAGGATTCCCAAGACATCTTGCATAAAAAGGTAAAGTTTAAACATGTAATCTTAAACTATTACAGGTTTTTAAAAAAAAAATTAAAGATCTTAATCTCGCAAAATATTATACCTCCAAAGATTACCGATACACATCAATATCAGATCAGGCCTGAAATTATTCCTTGAGTAACTCTAGTATTTCTGATACAAAAATGCATTAAGCAAAATTATTATTATGCTTCGTTTAGTTCATTTAACTACACACAGAGCACCGTGTTTCCCCACGGACCATTATTATTTACGTAGCACCCACTAAATGTCTCTAGGTTACGTATGTAACACTAGTTCCATAAAGGAACAGGACGCAGCGTCAACAACGCTTTGGGAACGCTTTCACGTTGTCCTCGTTCTGAATCACGTAATTAATCCAGCTAACGGAGAGACGCAACGGCACAACCAGGAAGCTATATAACGCGCATGTGGTGGTGCTCACACTAGCTTCTGAAAGGAGAAGGAAGCACCGCAGGGATGCAGGGAGTGCGTCTCCTTTATTCAGGGATCTAGGGTTACACTGGAAACCTAGAGATGTTATTTTTCAGGAACAAAAGCTGCGTCAACCACACTTTGGAAACGAGAGTCCAATCACGCCTCACTGACCAGTCCCTGCCTGGTGTGTATGGGCACAGCTAAAATGCAGGATGGAGGAGCCGACAGTTACAGTGTTGTAAATGTCCTGAACTGGGACTCCAGAGGACCAGGCCGTAGAGGCCACCACACTCAGAGTGGAGTGAGCCTTGACCCCGAAAAAAGCGGGGAGACCAGAGGACTCATAAGAAGAAGATATTGCATCCACTATCCACCTGCTGTGCATCTGCTTGTTGGCAGGGAGTCCTTTTTATATCAGGGCAATAGCAGACAAACAGCTCCTCCACAGTTCTGTCCTGTGGACCTACAGCTGGTTTAGCTTCTCCTGGTAAGGGGCTTGAAAAAGAGGCATGGCAGGTGGTGGGGAAACTGAGGGCACCTTAGGTACATATCCTGGTCTGGGGTAAAGAAAGGCACTGGCAATGCCAGGGGTGAACTTTAGGAGGGACGGGGCCATGGAGAGAGCCCGTAGGTCCCTGATCGTCTTCAGGAAGGATATAGCCAGAAGAAATGCAGTCTTAACTGACAAATACCTAAGGGTCAATGTTTCAAAGAGAGGCTTTGAAAGAGCCTTCAGCACAACGGCCAAGTTCCACACAGGCACTCTGGGTCATGTCCTGGGTCTCAACCTCCGGGTGTGGTGCAGGAAACGTGTCACCAAGGGGTGTTTACCCCAATACCACAATAAGCCACGATAGCAGACATGTAATCTTTTAGGGTCGATGGAGACAACCCTGAGGCAAACTGCTCCTGCAGGAACTCCAGCATTAAACCAACCGGGCAGTTACCGTAATTTCCTATATAAAGTAGACTATAAAGTACCCTTATATAAGCCGCACCCACTGTATTTTACAATTATTTTAATTTTTACATAAATAAGCAGCACCTGTGTATTCACTGAAACACTGAAACTAATGAACTTTACACAGGCTTTACTAAAAGACAGTGTCTGTTACACGTTGTAACGGGTGAAATATGTTGTGGCTCCTTTAAGAGCAAAGCGGCATTTTGGGTATAGCATGTCACTGCATTTCCTCCGGTATTACTGCGTGTGTGATACTGAGGATTATGTCCTTTTTATTTTTTTATGCTTATTTATAAGTTTCTTTGACTAACCCATAACGCTGTTGCCAAGAAAATTAAAAAAAGCTTGAGTTTTGGAAACCTGTCTGTGCTTATATGATTTGTGTTGCAACTGGAGTTTTAGTGAGCTCTCCCTTCACCCAGACTCAACACGCTACAACGGCTTGTATCTATACAGTAGCCGACAAAGTAAGTCATTGTTCACTGTCTTCCTCCTTCCTTTCACAACTACAGTGGTACCTTGACCTACGAGTGCAAAAATGTACGAGTTTTCCGAGGTACGAGCGGTCACTCAGTATATTTTTTTGCTTTGTTACGCGAGCAAAGAATTTGGAAAACTAGGCCGCCATGTCATCCGGACTAAAGAGGTCAAGGACAACCCAAGTTGTTATTCATGCTTAGTTCAGAAGCCTGCATCTCTGATGGTATGGGGTTGCATGAGTGCATGTGGCATGGGCAGCTTCCGCATCTGGAAAGGCATCATCAATGCTGAAAAGTATATCCAAGTTCTAGAACAACATATGCTCCCATCCAGACGTCGTCTCTTTCAGGGAAGACCTTGCATTTTCCAACATGACAATGCCAGACCACATACTGCATCAATGACAACTTCATGGCTGCGTAGAAGAAGGATCCGGGTACTAAAATGGCCAGCCTGCAGTCCAGATCTTTCACCCATAGAAAACATTAGGCACATCAGAAAGAGGAAGATGACATTCTGCTGTGAATCACCTAGCATTTTAAACATTTTATTTCCAGCTAGTAGCATTATGGAAACATAATGATTGATTGAAAATGTAGCCAATGTGTGCAGGATTCTAACGATATACAGGAGGATTGTATTCCCCACTTGGTTGTATTCCCCACTGTTAAAAAAAAAAAAGACAGTCAAAAAAGTATCTGAGATTTGCACAAAACAGCGAGGTGGAAAATATTCTTGAAGGCAGAGTAAACAGAGACTTGGAGATCTGCTTAAAGATGGGAAATCTGAGACTATTTTACATCTGTAAGTCACAATATATCTCCCTTTACAGTTTTATACGATTTTATACCTTTTATTGCCCGTTTGTTTTTATAAGAAAAATGCTTGAAAAGTAAGTGTGTGTGTGTGTGTGTGTGTGTGTGTGTGTGTGTATTGTTGAGATTGGAATGGCCGGACATCAATATGAATAGCCATGACTGTAAAACAATAGCTTGTCTGGCTACCTGGCCATTAATGTGAATGCCAAATCAATATCAATATCGCCAAACATGTATAACAATAGCCTTTACTGGTCAGCCATTAATTTATATGCAGACTATATAAATAGAGTACGAATGGCCACCTGAGTTTAGCATGTGGCTTTTAAACAGGGGGAGGAAGATAAGGATCAGACATATTGCAGATAAATGTTTGTAGGAATCTCATTCGTCATGAAAATCTCATAGTGTTACTTTGTGGTATAAGAAAAAGTAAACATGATAGGGCTATTCTGTTTTAGGAAAAAAAAAAAAAACTTCTGAGTGGAAATAAGCCATATTTTTTTTTTTTTTTACAGCAATCCCTGTGTTTCATTTCTTATACACACATACTAAATCTTTTTAGTCAGGTATTTCAAGCAAAAAAGTGGATTTTCTTGCCATTTTTACTGGACAAAAAGTCAAGCAGGGTTGTGTTACCACAAAAAAGAGCGAGTATTACATTTTTGTGATTAATTCAAAGAGATGTGCAATTACGTCCCATTCAGTAAGAAAGGGAAAGAAACCTTGAAACCAGGTTTAAGTACCTGCATTGTGAAAAAGTGGGTATGTGCAAAAGTAAGTGACGAAGAGAAATTGGACTTTTTAAGTCCAGTTTTGGTTGCTCAATTAATCTGACATCTAGAATGAGATTTCTGTAATCACAGTGCACACAAACACACACACGCACACAAAATCACACAAAGAACTAAAATATACAGTATTGATAAAAGAATAAAATGTTGCACTGAATCTAAGATAGGGAGAATTGGATGGCGGGGGTGTAGTCCTACAGTGAGGTTTGGACAATGTCAATGTCTCTGTTCGGTAGCTAAGAAAAGAGTCAAGGGAAAGCTCTCTGACCTTTTCATTCCTCTCCTCTGGCACACATTCTCTTTGTCCCCCTTGCTCACTTTGCCTCAGTCAGGGAGAACAGACAGGAGATCCCTAAGGGTGGCTTGAGGTCAGATTGCTGTTAGAAGGATTCATGGGGGATTTCTCGTTTGATGAAAGCATGTTCCCTCCAGGACACAAAAGGCTGATAGGGCTCTATAGCATTGCTGCTTTTTAACTCAGTTTTCTTTTGTACAATGATGCTAAATTGTTTCAGTAAATCAAATAGAAATACACTTCTGAATGCTACATACTTGCGCTACAACACGTTTAAACATTTACTGAACAGATCTACCAATTTTCGTAAATAATAAGATACTGTAGGTTTCACATTTAGGCTTCCGTATTTCAGGATTCCTATAGCAACAACTCTTTGCTCTTCAACACTGACTCATTTGATGACATTTGCCCTCCAGCTTGGCTGTCTCCCACACTGACATCATATTAATCCAAGCATTCAATACTATCACTATTGCTGCTGCAAGCACAAAAGCACAGTTCTTCTCTTTCCCTTTTCCCAAATCCACACTTATTATATAAAGAACATTTTACAGCTATTATTGAATTATGCTATGCTAACTATCTATTGCATGCACACTTTATCTCATCAAACTCATTTAAGTGCTATCAATGAATTACTATAATTTCCTCCTTTGAGATTCCACAGAGATGCTTAGAGATTTAATAAGCAGAGGCAAAATGAAGTGTACAGGTTGCAATTGCAGCGTACACTAGGCGCCGTGTTGTGCTGAAGGTACGATAAGTGAAGCAATCTCAGAATGTTCAAACTAGAAATAAAATGTCAGAATAGACATTTACATTTCTATTTAAATCACACATAACTATAACTAATCTCATGCATATATACTATGTACATTATGTAGCATGTAAGTAATAAAATACAGCGCAGCATGCTGCACTAAGTAAATAATCGATGTAGAGGTGTGATACATTTTGCTGTTATCACATTCAATTTCCAATTTCTCTTACATCCCAATGTTTAATTCCTATTTTCAGAGCAATTCACCAATATTTGTAGTATTTAAGGACATTTAAACATGGCTGATCTTCTATCAACTGAGGCTACTAGGTGCAGACATGCTCTCAGTTCTATAGACAGTTCTCGATCCTAGACAAAAGGGTTTTTGTGAATATTCCAGCACAGTAAATGTAAAAACTGACAAAAAAGGTATGTGGCATTCTCTACAAAAAGAAATACAAAATAAAAGATAGTTAGAATGGGCAAACTGTATACTATAAAATGTATTAAATGTGCTGGTATTGGTAAAATCAGGATTTGGTATACATTTTTTTTGCCTTTTTTGTGTCGGGCCAAATCACACCACATGATCAGTGCTTATTTTCTAATATAGAAACATTACACATGTACACTACTTTACCCATTATTCTTTGAGCTACACTTATTTAAGCTACATTGCACTATATTTCATATCTGTAGGCAGACTTTAGCATATAACTGTAACAAATTAAAATGGCACTGGTGCTGCAGAAAACACAGGAGGGTGGAGTGCCAAAGAGGTGTTTGTTATTCAGGGCATCTGGTGTGAGATTCGAATGTGGAAGTTCCCAGTAGTAACACACTTATTGTACAGTTTGGCTTCCTTTGATTACCATTAACAAAAGAGATGGAGCTTTCTATTCACCTGTCTACCTGACTGTCAGTGTCTTTTAGGCATCTTCTCCCTGTATCCCTCTCCATAATGTCCCTCTTGGTTTCGCAATAAAGTGTTCCTTTTATTTTCTCACACAACAGCTTTTTCAATGCATAGTAAACCTCAGGATGACTAATCTAATTGCCATGGCCAATTCAAATAACATTTCTGCATAATTACAACTATATTATGGTTCTGATCCATTACAGATGAGCTAGGCTCGGTGTTCAACCTAGTGAGAGAGTCTAGTGTGTGTGTGTGTGTGTGTGTGTGTGTGTGTGTGTGTGTGTGTGTGTGTGTGTGTGTGTGTGTGTGTGTGTGAAATCAAAATTGATTTGTCACATACACATACATACAGGGTACGACATGCAGTAAAATGCTTTTTACGACGGTCCGGCATAAGGGAATAGGTTGGGGAGAAAAATATAAACAAAGATAAAGAAGGCAGATAAATAAAGTATAAAACTATATAAAATATAATAATATATAAAGAAAAAAAATTAATTGTGTGAACATTAGAAAAATTGGGTTTTACATTATTTTCTTTTGGAAAAAAAGATGTTGCTGTAAATATAGTTACATTAAGAACATAAATTAATTAAAACTATTTTTTCCGATACAATTAATCTGGGAAGTGTGAGACTGAGTGAGGGGAGACGAGTGAAAGAAGGCATATTGCAGCAAGAGGTGACAATGGTACACAGACACAATTCTCATACCTTTGTCTTGTGCTTTGCTTGGGTTCCAAGTCCTGAAGTAATCATCCTAAAGAAAGAAAAGAATGTGTCCTTTATCAGCAGGGAGAAGAAAAAACTTACACATACCTACACACTTATTTGTGAAGAATAGAATAAAACCATATAAAATGTGTCTGTGGATGTCTGTATCCATGTGTATTCAGTTCCCTCTTCTATCGTTCATAGGCTTTGTCCCATTCATCCAGTTTTAGTAAAATGAATATTTAACATATATGAGGCTCTTTCCAGGTTTAGTTGTCATAATAAGAAACACTGTACTGTATGTAAAATTACAAAACAGGTAATGTGTCCACTACAACCACAAATGTCCAATTTTCTCTGTCCTGAGCCACTACAGCTACATTTTTACCTTCAAATGTAATATCTTAATCTCAATATATTATATACGTTTTATAGTATTATAGACTGTTCAAATATGTACATATTAGTTATTTTTTTAGAATATCACAATGCAGTGTAAAACACTTTTAAGAAGGTGCCATCTACCTCCTTCTGCACACATTTACAGAATTTAGCAAGTTAAGTCAAGAAGCTTTTATTGTCATTTCAACCATGTATAGCTGATGCAGTACACAGCGAATTGAGACAACTTTCCTCCAGAACCCTGACGCTCCACATTTAACAATTTAAAGCTACATAACAGAAAACACAGAGCTTAGAACTAGTAAGTGTCCTTGCCACATAAAGTGCATCGTGTGCAACCTGGTGCAAACATCGCAAGACAGAAAGTGCAAAAACAACACAAGACAGGGGACAAATACACAACACAGCGCCGCCAGTAAACCTACTGTATATTATACAGTGCAGTGTGTGGAGAGAACTGAGTACAGGAGTGTACTTTGTAATTAAACAAAATGTAAACAAAAGGGTTTGTGCAAAACAGCAATAGCAGCAGTCAAAAAAAGATGTGCAAAAACAGCATGTAAACAGCAACATTACAGTTGTAATAATGAAGTGATATAATATGGGTGGTGCTGAGACATGGATGTGTGAAGTGAGTACAAGTGTGTGTTGAGTCCGGGTTGTACAGATCAGTAACACAGTTCAGTCACACAGTTGAGTGTGTGTTTGCATGAGTTTCAGTTCCGTTCTGTGTTGAGAAGCCTGATGATTTGAAAAAAGAAACTGTTGCACAGACTGGATGTGGCGGCTCGAATGCTTCGGAAGCATTTTCCTGATGGCAGGATGTTGAAGTGTGTGTGTGAGGGGTGTGTGGAGTCGTTCACAATGCTTTTGGCTTTGCGGATACAGTGTGTGGTTTAAATGTCCGTAATAGAGGGGGGAGAGACACTAATGATCCGTCTTGGTCAGTAACGGGTTACCGGTAATGCGTTACTTTTTACAGTAACTAATACTGTAACGCGTTACTTTTAAAAATAAAGTAACTCCGTTACCGTTACCGCATGGTGCGTTACCTGTTACTTTTTTAAATGAATTAATTTCGGCTGAAGTGTAGACTACAGTCTAACCTGCTTACAGCAGAGACGCATTGTAGGATTGGTGGATAAACCACTTTAAACACGAAGAAGGCACGCTGTGGGCGTGTCTCCTTTTATTCAGGGCTGTGCTGGGGGAACTGCATTGGTCCAGTACGGGTGGAAGCTGGGTCTTCATGTGCCTCATGATAAGCCTCTCGAAGCACTTCATCACAATGGGTGTGAGTGCGACGAGACGATAGTCATTGAGGCAGGAGACTGTAGACTTCTTTGGCGATACAGGGGCTTGAACCCCTGACCTTCCGATCAGTAACCCAGCACCTTAACCACTGAGCTACCACTCCCCTTAATTTAGGGAGCACAGTCCTGATATTTGCATGGTTAAAATCTCTGGTGACTAAACAATAAATAATCCTTTAGGGTGTGTGCTTTGTAGTTTGCTAATCATCCCGTAGAGTACGCTAAGCGCTTTCTTAGCTTTAACACTAGGTGGAATGTACAGTCAGAGCACAATAGTGGTGGTGAATTTTCGGGTTAAATAAAAAGGTCTACACCTCACAACTATAAACTCCAACAGTGGTGAGCAGTAGGTGAACACGAGGACATAGTTAGTATACCATTCCGTGTTGATGTACCCGCAGATGTTCTTCTCCAGTTATTCCAACAACTAAGCAGCTGAGGTTTAGCGACCTTGTACAGAGGGCCCAATAATGGCAGCATGATGATGCTGTGATTTGAAGTCAAAATCCTAATTATACCCAAATGTCATATCTTATCATTTAATCTACCTATCAAGATCCCAAATAATATTAATCTGAACTAAATATAATATCCTTATGCCAGCAACAGCAACACTTTTTATTAATTCTGCATTTCAAAGCAAACTAAAGCCACTGTCAGCAAAGAAACCCGGTAACCCTGAGAATAGATAAACCATTCAGGATGATTCAATATTAAACTATACAACCGCTAAATTAGCATTAACAAAACTTATTCTCATAGACCCTTTAACCCAGGCATTAGGATTGCACAAGCCAGTGCACTCTCTGTGATGGCCCCAAGCCATAAATCAGGAGGGTTTTGTTAGGAAGGGCATCCAGCACATGCGCCAAATCAAACATGTGGATCACAAATCAGAATTTCATACCCGACTGGTCGAGGCCCGGGTTACCAACGACCGCCACAGGTATTGTTAGCCAACAAGGCACTGATGGAAATTGGGCTACTGTTGGCCGAAAGAAGGCGAAGGAGAGGAGAATGACGTCTACAGAGACGGCAGGAAAAGAAGAAAAGTAGGAAAGTGAAGGTTAGGGTTGGTACTTTAAATGTTAGTACTATGACTGGTAAAGAGAGAGAGGTAGCTGATATGATGAGAGGAGAATATTGTGTGTTCCGGAGACCAAGTGGAAAGGGAGTAAGGCCAGGAACATTGGAGGTGGGTTTAAACTGTTCTATCATGGTGTGGATAGAAAGAGAAATGTTGTAGGTATGATTCTGAAGGAAGAGTACAGTAAGAGTGTAGTGGCGGTAAAGAGAGTTTCTGAAGAGAGTGAAGAGAAGCTGGAAGTTGAAGGAGTGATGATAAATGTAATCAGTGCTCCATCATCATGCTCCACAAGTGGGCTGTAAGATGGAGGAGAAGAAAAAATTCTGGAGTGAGTTAGATGAAGTGGTAGAAGAGGTACCTGGAATAAAAGATTGGTAATTGGGGCAGACTTTAATGGACATGTAGGTGAAGGGAACGCAGGTGATGAGGAGGTGATGGGTAGGTATGGCCTTAAGGAGAGGAATATGGAATGGCAGATGGTGGTAGATTTTGCTAAAAGGATAGAAATGGCAGTGGTGAACACTTTATAAGAAAAAGGAGGAGCATAGGGTGATGTATAAGAGTGAAAAAAGAAGTTAGACAGAGTACATGTGTGTGAATGAGAGGGAGGGCAGGGTAGTGGTGCGGTTGCAGGGAGAAGAGGTGGAGAAGTTCAGGTACCTGGGGTCAACAGTGCAAAATAATGGAAAGTGTGTTAGAGAAGTAAAGAAAAAAGTGCAGGCAGGGTGGAGAAGAGTGGCTGGAGAGATTTGTGAAAAAAGGATATCTGCAAAAGTGAATGGGAAAGTTTAAAGGACTGTGGTGAGACCTGCGATGTTGTATGGTTTAGAGACAGTGCCATTAACTAATAGACAGGATTTGAAGCTGGAGGTAGCAGAGCTGAAGTTGTTGAGGTTTTTATTGGGAGTGATGAGGATGGACAGGATTAGAAATTAGTTTATTAGAGGGACAGGGCATGTAGGGTGTTTTGAAGACAAGGCGAGGGAGGCGAGATTGAAATTGTTTGAACATGTGCAGAGGGGGGACATGGGGTATATTGGTAGGAGAATGCTGAGAATGGATGGAAAAGAGGAAGGCCAAGGAGGAGGTTTATGGATGTGGTGAGGAAAGACATGCAGGTAGTTGGTTTGAAAGATGCAGATGTAGAGGACAGGGGGTATGGAGCCGGATGATCCCTAATGGGAGAAACCGAAAGAAGAGGAAGAAGAAGAAGAAGAAAAAGATACTCATAGGCCCTTTCTAAGAAATTTGAAGAAAGCATAGACTTGAGAGCGCAACCTACAATATGTCCTGGTTCATTTCTATTCATGCAAAAGTAAACCAGGCTACACAGTTTGGAACTGAATACCCACTGTGCACACACATGAAGGCAAACCTCATGGCACATTAGTCCCAGTCAAGACATTTCTAAAAGCTCTGCATTTCGACCTAAATAACTGCAGCGTTTTTAGCCACTGGCATTATGAGGACTGAAAGCCAATATTCATTAACTGCTTTTTAGCCCTATAGTAGAGTTTGTATCACAGAAAGGGTACATTTAAAGGAAAAGTTAGGGGGTGAAAATAATTATCAGCATGATTCGCACAAGTACATTTTCTGCATTTCTTTTCCTTATCCACCATCCACCACTGAAGCTATAAAGTATGTGGGGTTAGCAAACAATGCCTAAAATAGTGTAATGTACGGTGTATATAGTAATAGACAGTAAACATAACATAATATGTAATTGTATGGACAACTATTGTCAGAACATCCAGAACTACAGTGCCTTCCACAATTATTGGCACCCCTGTTTAAGATGTGGTCATGGACTTCTAAAAATTCTCTTTTTTTTTAAAACAACATAGAACCCAAATGCAAAAAAAGAGAAAAATCCAACCTTTCATTTAAGTACATTACTTTGGTGGTAAAAAAATCACACATTT